>JAJOOS010002587.1:0-26230 GCA_029582725.1 Solanum chiquidenum
CTAGAATTCTACTCTTTCCATTTCAAAGTTTTCTTTTATGGAGAAAATTGTTACTCAAAGAAATTTGAGTTATTTACGGGAATGGAATTTTCGGCCTCACTTAATAAAAATTGTTGAAAGGGAAAATTGTGCAGAATAGCAAACATCTAAATCATATTAAATGCTATAGCTATTATTTAGGGAAATTCTAATTCGCAGCTACAGTTTTACCCAATTTTACTATTTGCTTGATTTGTATAATTTGCCTGATTTGTATAATTTATCTGATTTGTACAAATTCAGAATTTTGTATATGCTTACCCTAGCTATTTGAATACGATTTATGAAAAATTCATAATAAATTAGCATGTTTGTATATTGGCAAGCGAAATATACAAATGGAGTTCTAAAAAATTCCTAATGTATAAATACGAAAATTGTATATACTCGCATTATTTGTATATTCGCAAGCAAAATATACAAACACAAAAATATACAACTGTAGTCTCCATAAAAAACGAAACTATAGTTATAAAGTGCAATATATTATTGAAATTATAGATATAAAGCCTTATTATATCTATTATGTTTGTTATTTCTAAAATTTTCTCTAAAATTAATTTTCCAATACGGCAAAAGTTTGGGATATTTTAATCTAAGTTTGAGCCTTTAAGGTAGAAAATTTGCTCAATTGATCACAAATTTTGCCTCGTCGGTAAAAGTTGCACTTGTTAACAAATTATGACATGAGTAAGATTTGGTAATACTCATTCTAGATATAAGTTGTAATGTATTGAAAAAAGTTAATTGTATTATTCAATTGTTCACAACTTGTTCCCTTTAATTTATAAAGAGTCAATTCTTATAATCCACAAAATAATATTCTATACTTTTTAATAGAAAATGTGTACTGCTGAATTAATGTAAAAAATGACTTTGATCATAATTAATTTACAAATAAATTAACTCGGTCAATATAATTGAAAAGTCATAGTCATAACCAATAAACAAGAAATTACACTATTTTATATCTATGCGACTTGTTAAAATGATCCGAACTCCTACCTTCGACATTTTTATTATTTATTAAAGGATGTCAAAATATTAAGTAAAAAAATAAATGTTGCTATAAAGAATAGAACACACAATCTCAAACAAATTTCGCAACCCCTTAATCAATACACTAAATCTTCAACCTATACCAAGATGTGTCAACACTAGTATATATATAAATTTATTAAATCAAATTTTGACCTATATATACAATGTAATTTTTCGACAAAGGGGTATCGCTAACCCCCGGGTAGGATAGTTCCGCCCCTGCCTCGTAGGCAGAACTAATTTATTCACGTTATGATTATTTAAAAAAAAAAAAATATTAATCGAAGACAAAAGTTCAAAATTATGTTGACTACTCCTTAAGAAATTTAGAGCTGTTCAAATTAGCTGGCCCAACTGAACCTGGCCCGACCCAGATCAATCATTTTGAAGGGCATTCATGTCCAAATACTAGTAGTTCGATCCAGTTCTAAGTGGGCCGTGGACTAATCTTTGGATTTGTTCTAATGTATGTGATATTTTTTTAGTCGTTAATTACATAAATATTTCTATCATATTTATTAATTCTCCCTATAATTTGAAGTAATTACATTTCATCTGACTAATTAATAATTTAAAGTCAGATACACCTAAATACATATTTTTTTGCTAACAGATACACTGAAATAGGGAGAGAGGCGAACCAAATTTGTCTATGTATCACAGATACATGTGAATCTGATAAGACACCTATCTTTCATACTTATTCAAGGAGGAAGAAGCGAAGAAAGATAGAAAAAGATAATGATTTGCATCTTCTCAAATTCCTGGAAGTTTCACCCATTGAGCATAGAGCGGTTTCTTAAATTCCTGGAGGTTTCACCCATGGAGCATAGAGCGATTTCTTACGGTTATTAGTAGTTATTTGGCAGTTTCTTATAGTTACTAGAAGTTATTTATCCTTATCCTAAATAGTTATGAAGTAGTTATAGTTATCTATCATAATATAGGAGATCTAGTAATAAGTAAACATGTGGTAATATATCTTTTATAAGCAGAAAAGGTTGGTCTAAGAGATACGAGATACTTGTCTCTCTTTGTATTTTCTATTGTTCTACGAGATACGAGATACTTGTGGCTCTTTTTGTATCTTTTGTTGCCTTTATCCAGTAAAAAACCTCAGTTCTTATCAAAATCACCCTAGATACGCACTAGATACATGTATCTGGTGTGATTCACATTTATATGTGATACCAGATACGCGAGTGAGATATGAGAGTAGCGAGCGAGATGGGAGGGAGGCGAGCGAGATTTGTCTATGTTTCCGAGATACATGCGAATCCACTTGGATATAATGTATCTAGAACAAATTACACCTAATTTTGACCCATATGCATCTCGAGATACATGTATCTGAACGTATATGGACACACCAAAATTTGATAAGATTCATAATATTGCAAACTAACGTGTATCTAAGTAATTAATACCTAAACTAGTGGGATTTCTGCAAGTTATTTGACAACTATTTAATGACATGCATTATTCCCATTTTAGTCTTATTGAGTTCGAGTTAATACTTTATTGTGAAGAAAAGTCAACTAAAAATAAGCTCTAAAGTGATTTTAATAAAGACAATAAGTCTTCCGTTATTTATTATATTTTGCACCCAATCACATAAATTGAAACGAAAAAATACTCTTGCTAAATATATTTCATTATCAAAATGGAGGAATTAGTTCTTCCCGATTGTGCAATTAATCCATTCAGATATATATAAAATAATACTCTATAATCTATGCTTAATTATCCACTGGCAAAACGTGAAACAATTTTCTCTTGTATTTAATTTGAAAAAACGCTTAGAAATGAAGTTAAAACTGCATCACAAATACTGGTACAATATATAGAGAAACAAATAATAAAAAAGGAACAGACACACAACAAACTTAAAGACAAACACTAATAAACCACGCCCCAATATAACATGTAACATATCATAATGCTACTTTTATTTAGTACTATGATACTCCGACATGAAAATTCATAAACTTCAAATCATGAAAACGTAGGAAGCAATGAAAAGAACGAATCCAACCGCAGCTCGAACTGGAACCTTCAGAGAACTTCCATCAGAGGTGCTGCTGCTTCCTGACGCCTTTGAGCCTGTGAAATTAATCGACGAAAATGAATAAACGACGAAAAATAGACATAATATAAGTTTAGACACATGTAGATATATTAATAATAGTTATAAGGCAGAATATATACTAAAGACCCCCTTAAATTTAACATATTTTATTCAGATCCTTCTAAATTATCAGTAATCTTAATTAGCCTTTAAACTATTTGAAAGTTCACACACTTAGCTTGCTAATTAATTGTACAAAAAAATAAATAGTCAAACGATATCATTTCAGGGTACAAATGATCAGTCCAACATATGGAATTGAGGTGTATATATATATAAAAAATATTAGATTGATTGTTCAAATATTTGCTAGTAATTACATAATGTTTATCTTTTAAACAAACAAACAAACAAACTAGTGTTGTATAGGCCTAACATATAAAATGACTTCTTGATTACTAGTTCAATGTATTGGTAACCAAATCATACACTACTTGTATATGATTTTAATTATACATACTTACCCCTGTTTCAATTTATGTGCACAATTCAATTTCAAGAAATTATCGCTAGTAATTTTGATCGTGAATTTCACATATGGAGTCTTTAAGTTGTTATTTATTTTAAAAATATATTTTGAAATTAAACTAAGTAAAACTCACTATAAACTACAAAAAAAAAAAAAAGTCAAGTCATCCCATTGATCATATAGTTAACTGGGAGATAACATGTCACATGAGAAGTGAATGTTGAGAGTTCAAAATATTTACAAGACATGAAAAATTGCAGGAAAAAGAAATAACTCGTTTGACTCTTGAAATTCAAACTACATGCATGTGTCATATAAATAATAAATTGGGATGGATGAATTATTATATGTATCATATTTTGAACGTGTTGTTATATATGCATGCATGTTATGGAAATTTTAATTAGAATTTTGCGATTAATCAGATCGTCAACTAGATAATCAATTGGATAATTACAAAATTAGAGTTTAATTATAAATTACCTGTGACAGATATGCCAGTCGAAGAATCTGGAGCTCCTTCCGAAGGTGCACCCTCTGGAGACATTACCGGTCCATTACCAGCTATGAAATATTAATTAATAGCACAATTTATTTAAAAACATATATACCAAAGTTGGAAAATATTTAAACATTTACATACAAGATTATTTTTTTTAGAAATGATACACAACGAATTTTGCCTATCTATATGAAAATAGTTTAAGTTCTTAAAGTATTTACCTAATAAGTTTACTTATAAAGTAATTACATTTAAAATAATAAAAAGTAAAACCTACGAAAAAATTAAGAAAAATCAGCAAATATTAATTATATATATACATAACATGATAAACATTTTTGATGGGTAACACAAGAAAAATGTAACTTGCCCGGTATAATAAGTTAAAATTATATTGACAGTGTAAAAAATCTTTATATTATCAGTAATACTATAATAACGTACCGTAACATTTACTAACAGGTGGAGTTTGTAAATTGCATGCACTAGGCAACGCAAGTGCTTGAGTTTGATTGATTTGGACTCCTAATGACGAACCGCCACCGTTGACAATGACACAAAGGCACCGTGGCTTAGACTTCAACACCCCGGAGAGGGCGGAGCAGCAAGAAGCCGATGGCGTTTTCGCACTTCCGGTGACAAAGCTAAGGCATGAAGCCATAGTAATAAGTGTACTTGTACAATCAGATTGAGCCATGGCTACTTGTACTGAAATCATGGTCATGATAATTGGAACTAAAGCCATGCAAATTATAGCAATTCCTTTAGAAGCCATACTTGGAGAAAAATAATTATATTACTATCTTTTTGTGGCTCCTAAGGAATTGAAGAATATGGCTTAGCTTGTGTGTGCCTTAGCTTTGTGAGTAATGTTATGGGCATGCAATGGGATATTTATAGTGTCTTGTTTTGAGTTTCTAATTAATTATATTATAATATTCTTTTTAGAAAAAAGAAAAAGGGGACTTGAGGTTGAAAGTGACAAATAATAGAAGTGATGATTACTTCTTTCTTTTTTTCCCACCTGGTGTTTAGAGTTTATATTACAATCCCGATTAAATTGAAATCGCGCGCATTGCTGGGCGCATTCGAAGGTGATGTTCTCAACAAGATTTTTTTCATACTCAGAACTCGAACCCGAGACCTCTGGTTAAGTTTGAAACAATCCACCACTACACCACAACCCTGTGGGTAGAAGTGATTACTTTTGTTAACTAATAAGAGTTGATCATCGTCAAGCTTGTGGTCAAATAGATAGGATTCTTTTCTCGAGGTCTCATGTTTGAATCCTAAGAATTGGAAAAAAAAACTTAACAGAGAGCGCTTCTTCCTTTAAATTGTGCTTATGTAGGACAAATTCAAACTAATCAAAACTCCATAATATATACTCCCTCTGTTTCAATTTATGTGACATATTTCATTTTTCGAGAGTCAAACAATTTAAGTTTGACCGAGAGTTTGCTCATGAAATCTTCAAACTTTTTAAAATGAAATTTATATATTACTAAACTACGTAAAAAGTATTATAAGTCACAATCAGGAGCGGAGCCAACATACATAAGGGGTTCATCTGAACCCTCTTTGGCGGAAATATTACTATTTATACATGGTTAATTTTTTTTTATGTATATATAGTAGATGTCGAGCTCCTTTTGGTTAGTTCGAGTGTTTACTTCTTCAGATTTTGAACTCCCTTGTTAAAAATTCTAACCCGCCACGGATCACAATAATTGACAATTCAAAATATTTAAAAGATATATGAAAAATTTATGATCAAAGATACATTTATTTGAATTTCAAAATCTGAAATGTGTCACATAAATTGAAGAGAGAGTATCAAATAACAAATGGAAAACAAAAAAACTAATTAAAAGAGTTTATGAGGTAAGATATGGAAATAGTGTAACTTACACCGTAATACTTTGAATAACGTGTCATTGAGACTAATCAAGTTGCAAGTTAATTTAATTAGTATTCTATTATAATAGTAATATAAATTAATTAATGTACGCATGCATGCCGTCAGATTTATACGGCTAGTCGGCTACAATGTATCACCTTATAAGACTTTGGCAAGGGGAAGTTTTTTTTCTTCTTCTCATCCATCGTCAGTTACCTGCATTAAAACTCGATCAAATTAGAATATATATATGGTAGGGATCATTTTTGAGAGAGGCGCTCCCATTTTCCAACAAGGTTTTATTTATTTTTAGGGACTCGAATCAATCGAAACCTCTGATTAAGAATGAAAGAATCTCAATCATCTCATCACAACTCATATCAGCGAAAGTTACCTATATAACATAGGCATCCTAAGCTGATGACCTAACTCCAAGAAACTTTATGTACATTTGTAGACTAATGTTTGTATAATTGAGTCAATGAAATGAATAAAAAACACACAAGGTCAAAGAAAATTCGTCATTCATCGAAATTATGATAAGCTAAATTAAAAGATTATTTTATCATTGTGATGAAACTATTTTATTATTCATGGGAACTTATTATTTCATGGGCAAGTGGAAGCCGTCATATGCACCTGGTAAACTGTAGTTCGTCCCCTTCTTTTCTTTTCTTTTTTGAAATTTTATTTATTGATTTTGAAATTTTTTAATCAAACATAACTTCAACTTCATAAATTTTAAATAAAGTAAAAAATATTTAAAATTTATACCAAGCGTCAACTAAATCTATTAGTTCACAAAATTTGGTAACGCTATCACAACATACACCTAGTGTTCACACCAAATCAATGAACGAAGAGTGTGTATACTTTGTGCTCCTCGTGGGCCCTGACTACTAAATCCCTTGGGCCTTGGGAGTATATTGGGCCAGCTGCTTCAGTTGGGCTTCAAGTGACTGCTTCTGTAATTGGGCTTCTTGAGCAGTGGCAAGTCCAAGTCCAATTCAAACAGAGGGCAGATGGTAATGTTAGTGATAAAGCTGAATGTTAATGTTGAAAAAAGTGCTTACATTTAGTTGAATTACAACTGACCCAGAGTGAATTTTAAGACACGTACCGTCATACTTCTCTATAATATATAGGACAAATTACAAAAATACACGCCTTTTGTTTCACTTATTTCTATTATCCCCTATTATTTTTGCAAATCTACAAAAAAATTTATTTCTTTAATGTATCCGAGTTGCATATTAATGTATCCGAGCCAATATTTAATATATCCGAGCTATATATTATGTATCCGAGCCAGTATTTAGTGTATCCGAGCTAGTTTTTAATGTATCTGAGCTACATATTAATGTATCCGAGACAGTATTTAATGTATCCAAGCTACATATTAATGTATCCGAGCTTCAATTATTATATCCGATTTTTTTAATTTTTAAGGGATTAATGTAATTAGAAACTTATTAGGGATAGATTGTAATTTCATATTAAAACTATGGATTTATGTAATTTATCCTAATATATATCCATCATCTACAACAATATTTTACAACATTACTCATGTTTTATGTGGAATCAATCTTTCATGTTATGCTATATTATATGCTCTCTATAATAGTATTTCACTATAACAGTCAAAAAATATTTACACAGAGAACATCGTTATAAAAGGTTTTGATTGGTTTGAAATTTTTCATTCAACATGTATGATGGAAATAACTTCCCATCAATAATGCAAGTCATGCTCTGTTTTGGTATGCAATATTTTCTTTCACAAAAATTATGTAGTTTAACGCAACCCAACATTAAGATAAAGATTTTATCAATAAAATATCAATTGTTGAATACTATCGTAAGTTCGTAACATATTACCCGATTACCAAATACATGCTGAATTTCTCGCATATAATGGCAATTGGCAAGTGATTACTAAATAACTCGGTTCCCTTTCGCTTGTTCACGTACTATTTCAAAAATAGATTTTTATTTTATTCGTCACTTTTAACGTATGAAGAAAATACGATTTTCTTCTTCTTCATGTTTTACCCTTAGTATTAATTACAGTACTTATTTGCACAGACCTAATATTAAACAAAAATTAATAAGGGTAATATGATAAAATAGTCATATCGATTATTATTTTCTTTATAGGTGTGCCGAATCCAATAATGACAAGTAAAAGTGAACAGAGGGAGTATATTATATAGTTACATGTATTATATCGATCTATCAACTAAACAAGATTAACTCTATTTATTTAATGTACGAAAACTCTTAAATTTTGTGTCAAGTCAAACAGTGTCACATAAATTGAGACGACTGAAGTATTTCCCCCCTCCCCCCCACATAATGTAGCTTTATTCTTCTATGGAGTTCGACACTACAATGCCATTGAGATAGAATAGAGCTCCATTTTCTTTGGGTCTCTTTCAAACCTCAAACTTAATTACGTGTACTAATAACAATTATGTGCCACGACAAGCAAAGCCAAAGAGACAAAAACATCAAAACCATTGGAGTACTTGTACAAATATTTGTTAAGGTTGTTGAACTTCAAAACCTGCTAATCTAATCTTAATTCAACTAATTAATCTTCATCATAATAATAATCTTTTCAAACTTTCACCTATATATAAATTCCCCATTCATTCATTATCTCTACTTAACCATTAATTGACAACCTACACAATTCCCCAAAACCAATTACATATCCTAAAAAATCTCAATTACTATCATCAGCTTAACTCAAACTCTTAACCTACTATCAGTTGAAAGTCAACCCTGACATGACTTATAAGCACTTAACTTATCCGACTTTGGTTCTTTCATGGATGTTGTTGATCGCGTTGTCTATCGATGGCCAAACAATAACTACACCATGTACAGGACCGATGATTACTAGTTTTACGCCATGTATGAATTTCTTGACTAATAGCAGCAGCAACGTTGGGGGTTTACCAACCCAAGATTGCTGCAATGTACTGAAAACTATGATGACCAACGCCATGAATTGTTTTTGCCTTATTGTTACAGGCGGCATTCCCTTTCAAAATCCCAATATGGTTATGCCTCTTCCTAGTGCTTGTAACATGCCTGGTGTGCCACTCAAATGCAAAGGTAATGTTTATAGGATTTAGCTTATGTAACCGCGATATTGGAGTAGTAAGTACTATTTCATCTTTGATCATCAGAAGTTTTAAGTCCTAGTCTTGCTGGATACGGAGTCGCGAGGGAGGGTTGTATGAGTAAATAGTTTTATGGTCAATGAAAGACATTTTTAAACAAAAAAGGTAAGTGGTACGTAATATATATTTCTTTTTTTTCAAGATAATAAATATGATATTTTTTTATTGGCCTGATAATATAAAAGCTATTTACATGGATGATGATGTACTTTAGATTTTTTTTATTTAAATTAATTATAATTTAATTGCGTAAAAATATTTTGAAACATTTACATCTTAGCAAGAATTAGGTGGTCTACTTCCTACCCTAGCCCTTTCGGTGCTCATAGTTTATCCATTTGGTTTCTTTCGTCACACTTAAGAAAAGAACACTTTTTTTAGTTTTCATCCCGCTGGAGTTCGACTAAATCTAGATTCGCATAGAGAAATCCAACCCTAATAAAGGCAACTCCAAATCAAGAGAGAGCAACTCAAAATCTCTATTTAATGATGAATAAATACTTATCACTCTATCACAATCCTTATTAGTTAAGAAAAGAAATTGATACCCCTTATTTTCTTACTTGCAGCTCCCAGTCCACCTGAGGTTGTTGCGCCAGGTACTTTTTTTTTTAATTATTATTATTATTTATTTATTCGAATTGCTATTTTTTATATGCAGACCATTCTATGAATTAACAATATCTTACCATAACAATTAAGTTTTCTTTTTTCGAAATTGACTTTTTTTGTTATATTTTGTAACATTTTTTAATTTATAACAATAATAACCATCTTTATATACAGAAGCATGCTTTCAGTAAAAATACCCTTTTATAATTACTATATATAGTATAATAATTAATCTTTTTTTAATAAAAATAAAATTCTAAAATTTTCAATAATCAATCTAGAAATTTATTATCTGTAATAGTCAATCGGTATAGCAATTAAAAATTCTCGAAACAAAAAATACTATTATAAAAAGGTTTGCTTGTATTATTGAAATGAAAATGTTGTTAATTAATTACCTTTTTTCATAATTAGGTCCTCGTAGCGATGCTGGGGCTCCAAGTGCTTCACCAACAGCTGCTCCAATTATCCCTTCTCGTAGTCCTAAAGGTGCTTACAATTTTAATTATTATTCTCCCTGTCCTAATTTATGCGACATATTTTAGATTTTAAAATTCAAATAAATCTATTTTTGACCGTAAAATTTTCATATATATTTTGAATTGTCAATTATTGTGACTTATAGTACTTTTTACGTAGTTTACAAATATATAAATTTCATTTTAAAATATTTGAAGATTTTATGAGCAAATTCTCGGTCAAATTTAAATTATTTGACTCTCGAAAAAAGAAACGTGTCACATAAATTGAGAGATAAAGAGTATTTTTTCACATATTTACATCATACAATAGACCTAATAATTTTATTTATTTCGAAAAGCGCAACATGACAAATAAAAATGGACAGAGGGAGTATGATTTAACTCAATAACAAATTTCCCTCAGATTCAACTGTTCCTCCGCCGTTGCCGTCTGATTCATCGCCACCAGCCGATGACCTTCCAACTCTAACGCCACCATCTCCACCAACAGATTCGTCAACTCCAGCAACAAATTCCCGCAGGATAACTCCGGCAACACCATCGGCTGCACCTTTTCTTGGTCATGGAATTTCACCATTATTAATTATGTTAGCTGCATTTGGAGCAATTCTTTGAGTTTGTATTAGTAATTTGATATATGATTGTAAATCTATATATTAAAAATTATAGATTGTGTAAAACAATTAGCATAATTATTCATTAGTGACGTTTATGTTGTACAGAAACATAATGTAGTACTTATTACTTGCTATGTTAAGTATTATTTTGTATGTCAATAGTTTGATTTAAAGAATCTAAGTATGTATTTGATTAAATTTTTTGTTTCCTAATTATATGAATCTTTTCTAAATTTGTTTATCGTAGATACTATGTGAACAGTAAATATAATATTTCTGACTATAACTTTTGTAAAATACTTTCTAAATATTTTGAATTTTGAATTATTACTATTTTTTATTTTAATGATAACATACTCATATAATTGCACAGTTGGAAAGAGTAGAATATATGCAAATCCTTTGGAAAAAAATATATGACAACAAAATAACAATCAACAAAGCAACTTACAATTTTTATAGTACCTTTTATATAATTTTTTAATATATAAATTTTATATTACTAAAATTTATGTACAAATTCATACTGAACATTAATTAATTTCATCTAGTAAAACATTAATTAATTTCATCTAGTACTTTTAAATCAAGCCAACTAAATTGAAACAAGGGGGATTAATTATATTATTATCAGTGGTCTTCTAGGCAAATACCCGATATTCATATATATATATATATATATATATATATATACATACATACGTGGATCTTGTATTTTCTAAAAAATTAAAAGGAAAAGGCAAAAATTCAAAAGGCAAGCACACATTAATAGGCATTAGGTATGCGTTAATAAAACTATTACTCAAGAATTACAAGTCATCTAAATATTTGCAAAAAGAAATATATTTGAAGAATTTGGTGGTTATATATTATAAAGATGAAATGCTATCCCGTTTAATAAAAAATAATATATTCCGTTAACTTTTAAAAAGAAGAAAATGAAACTTACAAGTATCACTTAGATTTTTATCAATCAATTTCATATGTTAACTTTTACTAATTTCATGTGAAAATGATCATATATTTTGAAAGAATATTTGCAATGAGTCAAAATGATCCATAGAAACCTTTGTTTGGTTAGATCATTTAGCCTATTTTAGTCCAATTCATTTCAGTCAATGTATATAGTTGGACTAATATGTAGTTTAATTAAATTGACTCATAAAAAAATTATCAGAATATTTTTGAGAAGATATTTTTTTATTGGATACTTAAAAAATTGTAAAAGAACAATAAAAGAAATTAAAACTTAATAAGAACTAAACAAGTTGAATTATGATATGTTTTTTAGTCAATCCATTTCAATTCAAATAACTTTTAATCAAATCATTAACTCAATTATTTATTAACTCAATTCATTTTAACCCGCCAAAATCCATATTCCTAACTCATCACGATCATTTGAGACCTATATTATAAGTTCATAAAGATGAGAAGAAAAAAAGCTACAAGTAATCAAACTTCTTCTACGTCAAGAATTGGCTGTTGTGGGGAAGGAGACCTAACTACATCATGCAATATTGGTCTATTTTGTTACCACATGTATGACCATGATATTTCCTAGAGTTATGTTAATGATTTATTGATTATTATTAATTATTCTACACAATCATATCACTTATAAGATAATTACATATAAATTCCTTATAACTCTCTATATAAACATTATTGTTCAATAAGAACATACTAACATTTTTTTCCCCATCTCTCCTTTATTTTTTCTAAAAATAAATAAATATTATTTCAATAGTTAATGGTAAGGAAGTCATTAAAAGGATAGTCTATGCACAAAATATTTCGCATTTACAAAGGGTCTAAAAAAAGGCAACACCATAACGAATGTGATATAAATAATCTATCATAACACAAATATTAATTACTGCTTACGCATACTCTCGAATTTATGACCTATGGCCACAAGATGACAACATTACAGAAGCCAATGAATATATTTTATCTTATTTAAACACATCATTTAGCTTCTAAAGATTTCCAAAAAAGTCATACAAAGAAAATAAAACTTGCAAGGTCACCTAAATACTCTGTTTGGATATGTAGTTAGTTAAAGGTAGTTGAACTTCAATAGCACTTTTGGACTTTCATATTTTTCTTCCCTCCATTTTCTTCTTAAACCTCATTGTTCATCTATAAAATACCCTTCTTGTTATCATTCTCTAACAACCAAAATCAATTTCTTCCAAATTTTCCATTCACATTACTATTCTTTAAAATCTCAAAAAAAAAAAAAAAAAACTAATGGAAGGGTTCAAAAATTTTAAGAATTTTCGACATTTGGTACCATATTTAGCCATAGTGTTGATGATTTTTGGCATACAAGTATCAGGGCAAATTAGTACAGCATGTAGTAGCGCGATGCTAAGTAGCTTTAGCCCTTGTATTAACTTCATGAGCAATAATGGTTCAGGTTCACCAACTTCAGCTTGTTGTCAATCTCTTAAGGAACTTACTGCCAGTGGCAAAGATTGCCTCTGCCTTATTGTTACTGGAAATGTTCCTTTTAAAATACCAAACAGAAACGTCGCGATTTCCCTCCCCAAAGCTTGCAACAAAGATAGTGTTCCCATTGAATGCAAAGGTAAAATTAAACATTTTCCCCAATAATTAGCTGCTAAAAATGTCGATAACACTCATAAATTGTAGCTCGAGTGCACGTTCCCTTAGAGGGGTATAAACGTCATTTGGCATTCGAGTAGTATGATTTGGTAACTAATTCTGTTTTCAATTTCTTGTATTGCAGGTTCTTCTACTCCTCTTCCAGCTCAAGGTACCAAAACAACTCAATTTATCTAAACTAATACGAACAAATTTTTCTAAATCAAAATCAAGTAATTTAGTCTAATAAAGCTATATTGGTGTGACAGGTCCAGCTGCCTTATCACCATCAGGATCTCCACGATTTCGGAATCCTAGACCACCTCAAGCTCCTAGCCCTGACGGTAATTCATTTTCCATTTTTTAAATTTCTCGTGAATTGAGTTGAACATGATGAATCCTAAGGTCCAATCTGGCTAAGTTTTCGCGAATTGCTAAATTGGTTCATGTAAATTAATGTCAGGTGACGATGTTCCTGAACCATTCAATCCTCCTTTGGGACCAGGAGGTGATACAACGCCAGGCTTAACACCACCATCACCATCAGGCGGCGGATTGGGAAATCCTTACAATGGATTTTCACCGCCTTCTTTAACAGATGACGGATCTGGAAATACTGATACAGGTTCAGGATTCAGGCCTAATTTGACGCCTTCTTCTGCCCCGGATTCACGGAGACTTTCAGTATTTGTTGTTCTAGTAGCCTGTGGAGCAATTGTATTGAACTTATACTGAATTGATTCTTATAGTATATGAACATTATTTGTAGTGTGATGAATACATTAGTGGATAGGTTGCAAACATTTTTTGTTGTTTCATTTTAATCAATTTGTACTGGCATTATAATGAATATTTTTGGGAGTCCTGAAATCTATATTTTTCAACTTTTTAATTTGCTTTATCTTGAGAGTGAAGCCTGAATGACTTAGAGAGCGCTTCCCCTGAATGGGCCCTATGCAGCGCGAATCTTGAGAGTGTAGCCTGAATGACTCTCCTGCCCTGTTACCACTTGAATTTGATTGCTTATCAGTTGTTTTTTTCCTACAAATTGAAGGTATATATTGACAAAGGGACCATCATGTTTACTTAACATATTTCACTAATGACATCAGCATAATTTTCAAGGTTTTATCCAACTGCTTTCTTCTTTGACTCAAGTATTTGTGTCAAATATACACCAACAACATACCCAATGTAATCTCACAAGTGGGGTCCAAAAAAGGGTGGTGGGTAGGCAGTTTTACCCTATTGTGTGCCTATGGTGTGAAGGTAGAGAGATTGATTTCGATAAGCGATCGATCAAATCAAGTAAAGCATAATAAAATCATGTATGGAAAGATATAATAACGTAGAAGAGAGCAGTAACATCAACATATAATAGATTAATGAAGCAATGAAACAATACATAATAATCAAATCGAAGAACAAGATAGTATGTGAGTAATACATCTGTTAAGTGCAACAAGAGCATGACACATATTCAGGTTGTTGAGGCTTGAATTGAACTTATATTTAAGTTTATACTAGAGGCATCTTGTTATATCATTGCCTTTGGCTAATTGTCTTACCAATTTAAGTTGTTCTGTCTATTTAGTTGTATATTTCTTATCATAGGATATCAGTGTCATTTCATAAGCGGATTATAGTATCTACGTAAACCTATTTTGCATATTTTAGTTCACATAACAATAGTGAAATGCATTGTATCCACGGACATAATGTATATCCGCTCTTATACAATATCTCTATGTGAAGATATTTGCAGTATCTGCCATAAACCTCAAATTTTCACTATGTATTTGTAAAATTTTAAATTTATTACTATTCCAAATAATTAGAGGGGTTATTAGTTTGCCATGTAAAATGGGGAAATAAAACAAACTACACTCTTCCTGTAAATTCGCCACAACTTAGAGGGCATATATGGAAATAAAAAATCTCCTTTTTTTCCCGCCATTCGCTACTTTCTTCCATGCATAACACACTCCACTCAACTTTCAGAATCAGTATAAATTAGTTTCCACTAATCTGTTACTCAACAATCCTCTGATCAGCAACACAAAAAATAACCGTCTCTCTCTCTCTCTAGAGCAATGGCAGACGTACTGACCCTTCTCTCAGCTCTCCTACTCGCCGCCGGCACACTCCCGGAACCACCAGAACTTCCGCCAACTTCGCCGGAGTCATTATCAACCACAATTAGCTGTGCCGACGAACTGGTGGCGTTCTCGCCATGCCTTCCGTACATTTCCGATCCACCGAACAATATCTCTGATTCGCCTCCGTTTCAGTGTTGCGATAACTTCTCGGCGGCATTTATGGATGATACTGCGATTTGCCTTTGCTACCTCGTTCGCAACCCTCAGCTCCTCGGATTTCCTATCAGTTCTATGAAGCTATTGTCGCTAACTTCTATGTGTCCCGTGGAGGAGAAAGAAGGCGCGGAGAATCTGTCTCTCGAGTCTCTCTGTTCAGGTTTGGATTCCGATTACTCATACTATAATCTTCCTGTGACTGCATTGAATCTTCTAAATGTAATTGAAATATTTTCATTATTGACTGATAGTAACAATTTAGTTGAAAGTAGATGTTGTTGATTGAGTCTATGATTTGAATTAGTTGCTCTGTTTCAAAGTGTTTGATGCTTCGGTTTCAGATATTCAGGCAAATTGTGATTTGATCGATATCTTAAAAAATGTGTAGATAATGTTTAATCCTTTTGATATGAGGTGAATTCTAGCTTACATAATCATGTAGTTTCAATATAAAAATGATTCGATTTAGCTCTGGAAGTTAGTCAAATCTCGGTAGATGAAAATTGCCAAACAAATTGGAACAATTGAGAACTCAGTTAAGTATGCTGGGATTTGAATTTCATCACAGAGAGTTAAGGAAAGGTTTTTGCTTTTGGCGTTATGATTAGATTCTTCTTTCTAGATTTGGACTGGTGATATAATTAGTCCTGTTAGAGTTTTCGAATGTGCTCTTTACTCATACAAAAGCATTTCGTTGAATCTGACCAAAAAATGGGGGTAATCTTACCACGGAGTTGCAATATAATGGAATTTCTACTTACCTTTTGCTAATGCTGTAGAAATTTATGCTTGTTATTTCACTGTATGCTATGAAGAGTTCAAATTGCTAATGCATCATTTGTAGTTTTGAGTAATCTGCACATATAGCTTGTCATCAAGTGAACACAAAGGAAGAACTTCTATGTGTATATGCGCAAATGTTGTTACTGTCAATTGATTATTCTGTATGTATAAATAACATTATACTATTTAGAACAGATAGTACTACTACTTGCTTCATTTTATCACGGATGTGAAAGATATTTCTAGTAGACGTTGTTACAGATGTAAAAAAAGTTTCACGAATTCTCATTGAATCTCCTAATTCCGAAGACATCTTTTACATGTAATAGTTACATTTATTGTTATAATGCATGCTTCAGCTGTGAGTAAATATGTCCACTTAGTAGATCATGATCTCAAAGTTGCATAAACTTATAACAGTTGCAACTTAGCCATATGTGTGTTAATCCATCTGCAGTAATTGCATGACAGTACTGAGCGCTATTCCAAGCATAAATATCATAATCTCTTCTCTTTTTCCCATTTGATTTGCTAATTTGATACTTGAGTTTCAGTCACCATTTACGTTATCTGGACTCCTTTAGGCATACATATATGAAGTGTTGATATACTTTTAAGAATTCTGTAATACGCGTCATGTTACACCTGTTCGACACAAGTATGTTAAAGAGAAGAAGTTACATAGCTCATTATACTGAAGATCTTTTAAGTACATTAAAAGATCAGCCATTTCATTCGGCATATTCTCAACCTTAACGATCTTTTTTTCCGTGACTCAGGTTCAACTACGCTGCCTCCTTTTAGATCAATAACAGGTAATTCTCCTTTGATCTTTTGTCACAACCAAACTGGTGATACTACTTATTCAGAATCTCCTGATCACTTCATTGTGTAAGAATTTCTAGCAGATCACAGGGGTTCAAGTCCAAGACCAGTGCGTCCTACACCCCCTAGCTCTCCTAGACCACCAAGCACTCCAAATCCAGGCAAGTTACTTATCTTCTGTTTCTTCAAGCTTATAACTTTGACATTCCAATTGTTCCCTTCCATACTGATGAATACTTTGCTACCACATAACATTTATACCTCTTATATAACATTTATAAAATTGATAATCAAAGTCACATCGCTGCAGCTCTTAGAAACTTCCGATACTAGTTCTAATGGACAAAAAAGGAAGGGAGGAATAAAACCAGGGTATGAAATTTGAAGGTGGAAGTTGATTTTCTAGTAAAAAAATGAATTATCACTTTATTGCAGGTGATCATGATAACCCTTCACCACAAGATCCACCAGGATCAGTCAGTTTACCACTTCCACCCTCCGATGCTGATGATAATCCTAGCCACGATGATCAAGCCACAACAAAATGTTCATCAGCCATAGAACTAATGTGCAATTACCGTCTATGGGTCGTATCTGCAATGTCGCTTCTCCTGTATCTCTCTTGCAAGCACCAACTTAGTTAATATTGTCTCTTTCATGGCGTCATAAACAGACAGTTTGATTGGAAGATATTAAGTCAAATCAGAATTCGGTGGATAGATGTAAAACTACAGGCAAAAAAATTCTTTGTTAAATTCCTGTAGTTGACATGTACTGCTTCATCAGTATCTGATGTACACATAATCTTCTTAGCATATGAATGAAAAGCGATGCAAGATCCAATATGAGTAAACACTTGTCTTACTACAGTCATTCAGTTTATTAACTTGCCAGGTTAGTTCTTCCTCTTCCTTTGAACTTCTTAGCTTCAGTTGATCAATTGGTGTGGACATTTAGTGAATTTCATTAAATTACATGTCATAAGGACAGTATTAGATGAAATATATGTGTACATAGCTCCCTCTTTTTTTTCTTTTTTTTTTGAGAGAGGCATTATGCAGGCCGGACTTAGGAGAGAGGGGGTTGAGAATAGTTAGTCACCGGCAGCTTTTTATTCTCAATTTGTATTGTTGGGTTTTCTTTTTGTTACTCACAATCCATGCAAAACTCTTTTTTGGGGTAAAGCAAACTGGCGACACTGTATTACCCCTATATTCTTCCAAATCAATGAAGAGAGACATGCCAGCATAACACAAAGGGATATTTGAAACATAAGAAAAGTCTCACAATAACAGTTTTCTATCGACCTGAAACTCGAAAATAATTAAAACTAAAATCTTTAACACAACGGCTTTATCGATCAAACAGTGAATACTTGTAGCGTCAGATTTTTTGGCAGTTACAATGACTAAAGTTTTCTTCCCAGAACATAAGATTCAAAGGCTTCAAGAGTAAACATAAAAACAGAGCTTCAGATGTTGGAAACAGGGGCATCTTTGACAGACTCGCGCCAAGCATATTCCCTGGCTCCATCCTTGTCGACAATTTTAATCACAAAGTTTGGTGGGGCAACAACCAGCCTAGATCGGATCTCCACGATGCACTTATCTGCCAAATCAACAGCTTCTTCAACTGTCATGTCCTTTCGGTAGTGCCTATCCATCATGGCAAGAGAGAAATAGGAGCCATAACCGAATGCAGCCTTATCCACCTTGTGAAGAGTAGCAATATAATCAATGTAATATAGAGAAGGGCCCGTCTCCTTGTCATATCCAGCCAGGATAATGTTCACCATGTATGGATTCTACAAAAAAACAAACATCGCAGTTAACCAATGTGTACCACAAAACCAAATCGCACATCAAAATTTTGAAAACTAACCCTCAAAGAACAATGTGTTTTCAACAGTAAAACAGACCGAGAGTTTTAACATCCTCCTCTCATTAATCAGTAATCAAAACCAAGGAATTCAAAGTAAATCATAAGGACAAAAATGGCAGCTGCACTCTCCATTTTGTTTAAAAGAACTTCAAATGGTATGGTTGAACAGAAGTGTGACACCTTGGTTCCATTGTCAACTCATCATGCTTACAAAGAGAAATGATGGAAAGATCAATAATGCACCTAGTTAAGATCTCTATGCCTAATCAAAACTGTGTCTCATTCATGGGAGGAATACAAGGAGAAATACAAATTAGTGTTTCATAATACAAGAGTGTTTCCTTTCTCTTTTTTCTTTCTTTTTCATTTTACACCCTAAACGCAAGACTGACCTGTATAATCAAACCAAAAGCTCTCTTCTCAACTGAACCTAACCTCAAAGTCATTATTATTTTCATTTGCCCATTAAGTAATTGTATTATTGTTGATTTTTTAAACAATAGGTGTATCTTAGCTTGAGCATTCTAGAAATTTTGACTATAAGTTCAACAAATAGGGTACACTTAAACAGTTCTTCTCTTGAAGTGTATCAACTTTCATCTATTCATTAAATAGACGGAACTCTAGATAATGCTGAAGCATTTAAAGGTGGATGAACCTGTATTTTATATCCCCAAGGCTATAAGCAGGAAAAAGTATTACTATGTTTGCTCTCTGTGGGCTCTAATGTATCAGAGGAATAGGTAGAGCATGAATTTTCTTGCAACATTTAGCAATCCATTATTCTCCTTTGCTAAAGTACTTTTTAAGTGCACATATACATGATAATGGTCTGTATTTTGCTAGAAATTGTGTGTTCCCAGATGCCCTAATGAATGACAAGTAATTCTTCTTTCTAAACAGATCCAATTCAAGATATCTTTTTTCCGATCAATAGATAGAATTCACGAATTTTAAGTGGTTGAATGACTATCCGCCCACATCTTCCTCATATTCATCCTTCCTCTTTATGTTGGCCTATTCTTAACAACTTCATTTCCAACTGTAATATACACATTAACAATAGTCAGTTGGAGCAAACCCCCTTCCTTGCTGAACTTAATTTAGATGGTTGTTCTAAGGGTAATTAGGATTAAAGTGGTGGTGCATGAACCATCACAAACTGTATGGCAACATTGGCCTGTTTATAAGTCATAAAAGGAGAGCAGATCATTAGTGTAACAGAAGCACGTCAGTATTCTTTTCATCATACTTCATAACAAGAAGATTGGCAAGAATGTGTTGAGGCCAAAAAGTGATGAATCCGAAAGAGGGTTCAAGTGGACATATAGAGGATAAAATGGGAAAAGGTAACTTGAGTATAATTTGGTCATGCTTTATGTGAACCTACAAATGCACCAGTATGCATGTGTGAGACAATGATGACGGAAGGTGCAAGAAGAGAACATAAACTGAAATCATATAGAGGGATGTTCTCCTAGAAGGCGTACAATTTCGCTACAATCTCTCTAAATCCCTATGGATTTAATGGAAGCAAGTGATCTATGTAGATGATCCAAATTGGTTTAACAAACACATATTAGTTCCAACAATATGGGATCATCTTTTTCCCTCTCAAAAAAGATGATAACAATAAGTCAGGACTAATTCTTAATTGTTGTTAAACCTACACTAAATCTCACACTTGCACAAGTTTCTAAAAGATTTGTATGTCCAAAGTGTGAGATTTAGGGGAACTCTAGTTTCAGATTACCCTTACTTTTGTCTTAACTTATTGAGTATTGAAATAACATGGGCCCCAATAGAGCAAAATGAATGTAGTGAATTCATAACCAAACTCAATTTGTTTGGATTAGAAGCTTAGTTGATTGATTCAACCACAATCCATTAGCAAAGTATACATTTTGCAGAGAGACAAGTTCATGCCTCAAAGTCTAGTTAAATGTACACCGCAAAAAAGGTTTAACATGCACGAAATGCAGGAAAGAGTAGGCACATATCATACGCAACATTCCTCTTGCATTTTTGCAAACAGGCTTCTTTTACTTCTCCGACCCGTGATTTACAAATCATCAAAGATGCAACTCTAAAACTGCACTAAAACTTGCCCTATACATCTTATCTGGTAAACACACTAATACTACAGCTGAGCAGGAGATTTTTGTTAGGATCAAAATGGTGCTTCAATGTTGTTTATCATGCGATTATACTCAAAATTGACAGATGGGTCATATACTAGAAGTCATACTTAGTAGGTGTTTGGACATAAATTTGGTTGGAAAGTAAAAAAAGAGTTTCTGAAGTTGAAGAGAAATATGGTATTTAGAATTGACGTTGTGTTTGGACATGCATTTCACTTGAAATTTTGCAAGTCATAAGAAAGAATCCACTTGAAACTTGAAAACTGATTTGAATCATTCCAATGTAAAACCAAACAATATTCTGAAAAAAAAAAGTTCATCTCCAATTGGGCCCCAAGTTTATACAAGGAAGTTTATGTTTCTCTACTTCCTGGAACATTAATATTCACCATTGACCCGATTCTGAAATGTTAATTTCAGTTAACACTGTCACCAAAGAAGCTAACAAAAGAAGACAGAACTTTCACAAGATCTAGGAGTGCGTGCAGTCAAAGAAAACGATCCTCATAGTGAAGCTAATGTATACAAAAAAAAAAGGAGAAAATTTTAACTATATTAAATGATGCTAGTATACAGAATTGTTACTTCTGCAGACACTTTGATACAACAGGTATTTCATGCTCTGATATATATGCAGAATGCCATGGAATGACACAACAACAGCGACTCATTTAGAATTTAGATAGAGCAGACTACTAGGAGAAATAGCATATGCTGAATTTGCCACCACAAACTTGCTTTTCTCTCTCAATCTTTCCTTTTCTTAATCCAAACAATGTTAATAGAAAACTAGAGGAAGATGCTTAATTACTTTTACAACAACATGTCCAGTGAGATCCCACAGGTGGAGGTGAGGTCTGGGGCGGGTGGGGTTGTTTGCAGACCTTACCCCTACCTCTTGTGAGAGGCTTAGTTACTTTTTATATCTGTTCAAGTTACTAATCTACATTTCATCCAATACTCTATGAATCGGGAGTCTTTCCTAGTCAGGTTACAGGCATGTATATCAGAATACAAAATGGAGAACCCTTGAAATTTATAGCTTTACGGAACCACGAAACGAAATGGGCCTTAATAGAAAGGAATGGTTTCAAAGGATTCATTCAGCCAACCCTAGCTAGTATGGAGTTCATGCATACTTGATTAGTGTACAGTTGATCCTTAATTAATTGATTGATTAAAGTGTCAAACCCTAATTTCACATTTTGGGACTTCTACACATTTAAAACCCTAAATTGCACCCAAAAAACGAAAAAACAGGCTCAAATCATCATGTAACTACAGTATCAAAACCCTAGATGCTAAAACCAATACCTTACGCAAAGCTGTAGCCAGCTCGCCTCTTGTAAAATTAGCCGTAGCAGCTGTAGTCAACGGAATACCGTTACGAAACTGATACAAAGCCACATTTTTCTGCACATACTCCGTAAACTGAGCTCTGCAAATTCACCAAAAAATTCAACATACAAATAAAAATCCATAGAGATCGAACAAGATAACTATTGAATCTAGCAAACAAAACCTGTCTCCAGCTTCACCACTCGCTCCCATTAGTTTATGCGAATCGAGAATCATGATTTTGTCTTCATTGGATTTGTGAACCAGTATACTGTGCACGGCGGAGGAGTCCGCCACAACCAGTGAGAAACCGTTACCGACCATTCCGAACACACACTCCATTTTCTTCTAGAAAGTTCTATAGATCCTTCAGATCTTCTTCTTCTACAAGAGATTTGCAGAGATTTCTCCGATTTTTTTACTTAGAAGTTTTGGTTTAGTATAAGAGCTTCGAAGGGCGTCTTGGAGAACAAGTTTGAGCATTTTCCTTTTTCTTCATATTTTAAGCTAATTGCACTTTCATCCATGTATCTTATCATTATTACTCGACTATACCTTATAGTTTTCTAGTTTGGAAATCTACTACACCAACTTTAATTTATTTCTATGATTTGACCTATTTTTCTTTTGTATGGAGTACGAGATTGAGATTAGGATAGGATCGTTTGGTAGTTGAATAAGAAACAAGTTATTTATGTATTTTTTTTGTATTACTTATACGATATAATGTAGATAAATAGGAAATAAGCTATTCATGTACAAAATTAAACACAATGAATCATACTAGATACATATATCCTGAATATCAGATACATGGAGAGAGGCAGGCGAGAGATGAGAGTGGCGAGCGAGATAGGAGAGAGGTGAGTGAGAGATTCATATAAATGCAAATCCACTTGATATCTAGGACAAATTACACCTAATTTTGATATCATGTATCAATTATACATGTATTTAAGGCGCATCTGGATGCGTCAGATTCATGTATCCAAAGTCCAAAATCTGGTAAGATTTGTAATATTACAAACTAATATAAATTTAAATAATTAGTTCATAAACTGGTGAGATATCTATAAGTTATCCCTAATTTGATTTTTCATTTCTTTTCATAAATTTATACTTTTGTCACAATCCAAATTGCCAAGGTAAAATTGTCCGCTCCAATAAGGCAATGATACACTCTTTGGCCTTGCTATCTTATCGTCTTTGCTTTAACTCAATAACGTTTTGATTTTTTGAACACACAATTTATGTATCTAATTGTAATTTGCCTCTTATTTAAATGTGAATTTACTTTAGTTAAGCTTCACAACAAATTTCACCTCCAATTCATTTATTAGGTACTTATCGTCTTCGCTAATATGTGTCCTACATTGTAGGGTAGATATTGGTATTTCTTTCTATTTCTTTGTTTGCTAGGTGTTCTGATATTTCATACATAAAACTTTCTCTAAAATTTGGAGGATAAATATCATATTTATTTGTTTAAAACTTTATAGGTTGAGAAGATAAAATTCATTGATTAGCAAATTTGTATATTTATTGTTAGAGATTTTTTAACTACTAATGACGACGTAAAAAAATTATATAATCATAAGATAATTATGATTGTTGGTGAAAACAATAGCATACATCTATCATGTATCAATCATGTATGAAGTTAGGATGGCGAAAGCGGGTTATTCATTCAAATTCTTTTTGATGAAAATTACATTATATATATATATAAATATATAAGGTCAAAACTTTCATATATATTTATGATTTTCTTGGCTTCTTAATGTGTTCACATTTTTATTTCTATGAATTTCTTTGATGAAAAATCTAAAATCCTAGTACTAATTATTCTCATTTATTTCAAATACTCCTTTTTCCGACTTCAACTTGATTAACATCTCCACACCCACCCAAAAAAAAAACAAATTTAACCAAAATCCTGTCCAAACACCCATGCACCTACTAAAAAAACTACAAATTATTGATTTTTTTTCAAGAGAGGAATCACATAAGAAATTGGTCATTATATATTTATTGAATAGATACATTCAAATATGTCAAAACACATATATAATAAAGTATATTATTTTTTCTTCCACTCATCAAGCACACATGTTGACGCTCAGTTGTGTGCAGAGGGAGGATCTTTAGGGCAATGGGGTTCACCACGTGGTGGACAAGGTGCACCATTACTCATTTCACATCGGCAACGCCAGTATGGTACGCCAATAGAATGGTCTGGTCTTAAACACTCTGCGATCACTGTTCCAATATTTCGATAACATGGCCTACAGGTTTCATAGCATGCCATTGCATCTGGACAACCCCCTGTTATTACTTCTACTCCACATCCATACGCCCTTTCTGCAACGATCTCAAATTAATAAACGTTCCTAATTCATAAGGATGTAATTTCAAAAAAAATAAAGTCAATCAGATTCAAGAATCAAACTTATTACAGGTTAAAATAGATTGACGATGTAATTGTTGATAACATGAGTTCTTATCAAAATTTGAATTCCGATACAAGGATATCTAGAATTTTTTTAACAACAATCTTATTTAAAAAATACTGTATCAATTATGTATACATACATAGAGAGAATAGTTCGAGTTGAAAATAATACATATGCACCTTTTTGTTTTAGAAAAATGAAAAGAATTGAATTACCTGAAAAAAGATATAGGAGAATGATGAAGATTGAAGTGGTGATGTTAATATTTTTCATTCTTAATTAGAGATTTAAGAATGGATTAGTATGAATAAGATAACTGGCTTTGATATTTCTTGTTCTCCTTCTTTTTATGTTAAATGGATGACTATTTATAGATCAAATAAATCTATATAATAATATAAAGCTGAATGTAAGAATGATGATGTGACATGCCTAAATGGCCAGAATGACTATTTAGCTATTTTGTCAGAATTTTGAAATTGTTGCTTATTTTCTATTTAAAACTTTCATGAAAAACTATATATTTCCTTATTAATTATTGTTAGCATTTATTGAAATCACTCCTACTAATCATATATGTTAACTAATAACGTTATTTCATTTATTCCTTTCCTTATCAATAAAATACTATTAATTTCCTAGAATCTCTCTATATTCTTTATGTTACAAAAGTTTATCGTTTTAATTAAATGAATTATATCTCATTTGTTTCTTTCCTTATTAATATAATATTAATCTTTCTTAGAATCTCTCCATTTTCCTTACGTTACTTTGGTTTTCTTCTCTTTTTCTTTTTGATTGGATAAATTAAATATCATCATTATGAGTATTAATGTATAAGAAAAAATCTGCCAATTTTTACTTACAAATACAAACTGAAAATGTCATATTCCTTCT
>JAJOOS010002589.1:0-43274 GCA_029582725.1 Solanum chiquidenum
AAAAATCATTATATACACGTCCCCTAAAGTACCTAAAATACCCCTTACTTAGTTGGACTCTTTAGTGGAGTAAAAGTTGATTTCTGAATTTCTGAATTATCGTCGCGGAACAAGTCCGCGACGCGGAGCTGTTCCCAGAAGATATTTGGAATTAAATTTCGAGACAATAGAATCCGCGACACGACCGCGTCGTGAACAAACTTTTTGCTCCATGGGGTATCAAGTGCGCGACGCGCCCTTGTTCCTTCCAAGAGCAATTTGCAAGCTGGCTTGGCAGCTTGGTTGGCCAGGTTTGGGGTCCTCCTCGGGGCCCCTTAGGGTGGCCCTGGAGAGTCGTATTCGAATGTTTTGACCCTATGAACATATATTTACCTAAATTAAACCTTTTTACAAGATTAAATCATCATACGACACTCCCAAACCTGCCCAAAACCTAAGGACACACTAGGACACATTCTTCTCTAGTTTCCGAACGTCTTGGTCGTTTCTTGACGTTTAGACTTTTAATTTTCCAAACTAAGTCACTTACATTAAATTAGGTTTAGAAACCTCATTTTAACTATTTTTAAGTCATTATTCATAAGGTGAGGCTCTAACATAGGCCATAGAATTTCCGGGGTGTTACAACAACTATGGCACAATCCTATCTCAACTCATTTCATTAGCAACCCTAAGTCATACTTATGCAATTAAATCATAGCATCCCATAATACTAATCATGCTAAGTACCACTTTTAGGTCCTCTTACTATTGCTTCTAGGTTTGGAACCTAGTTCCTCTCTTTAACTTTAGAACACTATGAGGTACTTTATTAAGCACATCTTAATTCATCATTAAATTGAACCCTATGAGATACTACTTTTAGCATGTCTAAGATTATCATCTACATGGACCCTATGAGATTCTACTTTAAGCATGTCTAAGTCTATTCATACTCTTGAACACTATGAGGTACTTCACTAAGTAAGTCTTAGTTCAATTATGCTTTAGAACACTTTGAGATACTTCTTCAAGCATATATTAGTTCATTGGATATGGAGATTTCTACTGGAAACCTTAACTCAACTACGTTAAGGCTTCCATATCATGAGAAGTAACTTTGGGAAAACTCACACTCTACTATGTAAGAGTTCCTCCTTTAACTTGGATAGTCCTCACATCAACTAGGTGTGGCTTTTTTTTTTTCTTGGAGTGCTGACCCTATCTTGTGTGACACTCGATCTCATCTTCAATCTCCACTTGTAGCCAAGCATACACCCCAAGGTTTACTTGTTAAGCCTTGCTTAACACTCATATCTCATAGAATGATGTTCCTGACAACCAATCCATTTAAAGTGATTCTATCACTTTATACTTTCAAACATTCATAAGGTAAGTTAGGTGAGTATAGGCCTTTCACCATAATTGTACCTATTAGACTTCTACTTCTCTTTTAGACTTTACTCTCAAAGCCTTAATACTTCTAATTGATCACATTGGCTTTACTCTCAAAAACCTAGTGATTAACCTTCTTAGCTATGAGTCTTCACTCTTAAAAACTCCATAACAAAGCTATATCTTATGAACCTAGATAACAAGGCATTCAATCACTTTATTCATTACTAGGTGATTGTAGCCACAATTCACCTTAACGGTTCAATTTCAACTTTACAAGTCAAGATCAATCGCATTCAATAAGTTCTAGTTCAACTCATGATATCATATTCCCATTCTTGAATAATTTCTATACATGATGACAATTCTAGAAGATCTATCAAGAATCACCAATTTCTCATTAAAAAAAACATAAACCCACATACTTTGATTTCTAGGGTTAATCATGGAATTCACATAAATTCTTCATAATATCATGAACCAACACGAAATTAATCATATATAAGTATTATACAACCATTTGGAATCATACCCATCTAAAACCCATACATTGGAAGTAACCCTAGCCTAGATTAAGGTTCTTCTTCACAAATCTTGGGGATTTCTAGGGTACTCTATGGGTGGAAATAGATGAAAATATAAAAATAACTTAATCAATTCCCTAGCACAAGCCTTTATCAATGGAGTCTTTTTTCTTGACCTTAGCTTCATGCCCTAGCTTCTTCTTCAATGGAGGTTTTTCTTAGAGAGAGAAATATTTGAGAGATGAGGGATTTGGGGTTTTGATTTGGGTCTTGTGAGAAGTGACTTAAAATTGGGGTCTTATGACTTAAAATAGTCTAAATAGGTGAATAAAACTCATATAAAGTGATCCCATATTTTAACTAGACGTTTTGGAACTTGCAAAACTAACCACGGATCGTGAAGTGGCTCGTGGATTTGGAGCAGTAGCTCGGCCTCAAGGCCTTGCCTCCCATGTGACTAAGGGGTCTTCATGGACCACTTCACGATCCGTGGTCAAGACGACTGGCCGTGAAGGTTGTCGTGGTCTTGAGGCAGACTTGGCCCTTGGCTAAGGTGTTGCCCCCTTAATTGGGTTCTAACCTTAAAATTAATTTGTTTGGCTAATGTTTGTTTGTCTATTTGTTCAAATTCCCGCAATATTAAACTGTTGCATTTCATGACATTTTTTGTTGTATGTATAGAATTTTAAAGGACGATTTTGTGGAACCGCAGCCAAACTTTTTTATACTCAACCCTTTTTCTGGAATGATCGGCAATTTATTGGTTCGTCATGCATCCAATGGTTGTCGTGAGTTCCAGCCTAAGTTGTCCACTTGGGTTCCCGGTCTTTCAAAAGCCACTCTTAGTCAACTAGCGTAGAGTGAAATCAAATCCCAAATTTAGCACATTTTGAACTAAGTTGACCCAACACCCAAGGCGTGTTGGGCCCATTAGAAGCCCACCTTGTGTCTATTTGGCCCATTGGTCAATAAAAGACAATCATACTAATGTGTTTAAATTTGAAAGATGTATACATCATTGGGAAAAATATTGTCTCTTGGGGTCGGGAGTTTAATATTTTGTTTGAATCGAAGAAGGGGTAAGTTATAATTTCAAACAAAAGCGTGGACATCTGAAGATGACTAAAAATGAAGAACGAAGGATCTTTCCATGGAAGCATAGTTTAGTATTGTACCCCTGCGCGGGACTGACTATTTTGTATCTCATTTCCCTATTATGTATCCTCATTCAATTTATTCATAAAGTTTGTATAAATTTTAATTTTTGGGGGGGCAATGGAATGTTTCAAATAATGTTATACATCCTTCAAATCGTTTGGCCTACCCTTGGCATAAAAGGGTGTAATATTTGTTTAGAACACGCAATATTTATTTATGTGTTATAACTATTTGTGTGGATATGTCATTTTATTTGGAGATATTCTAGCTCACTTCTCTTCGAATTGTTTTTAGAACCCCTATGCATAAATATCAACTCACTATCAAAAGTGCGTCCAAATACTCTTCGAAGTCTTTAGTTTCCCAAAAAAATCAAACTTCACTTTCAAATTCTAAATCTTACTTTCTCATCTCGGAAAAAGGGTCAATTTTCCATCTCAACTCAAAAAGAGATTCAAGGCAGTTGAACTACGTAGGACCTGAATTCTCTCCCATGAGATACGTAGGCAGTCTTTCAAGGCTCGATCCCCTCTTTTGAGAAATTCTATCATTTCCAACTCTTTCAAGGAAACTAGAGTTGCATCTCAATCGAAAATCAAAAGTACTACGATGAAAGATACAAAAGGATTTTGACTCAATGCAAGTCAACGTTCCTGATTCACTAATTCCAAAATTAAATAGAACAATTTCTGTCTATTTCGTCATCTCATATATTCGTGGGCTAATTTATCTTCAAATGAAGCAACTCTTGTGTGCTTATGACTCTATATGTGATATCTTGTATTGCCTATTATCTACACAAACTAACAAAGTTGCCTTTTGAGTTATTTTTCTTTGTCAGGTACACAAAACTGATTTGTGTTGAGAAATTGGTTCAACATTCAAAGTTCTCAAAGATTCCTTCCCCAATCAAATTTTGTTGAAGGAAAAAGAAAAATGACCCTGAATAGTGAGAATATTGGCCTGACTGAAGTTGCTATAGTTCAGCCTCCTGCCGTTGAACAAAATGTGTTAATTGCACAACGGATGCAACAGATTGCTGAATTGAGGGTTGAGCTCCAGAAAAAGCAAGATTTGTCAATTCCGACTGTCGATGTCAACACTCTAGGCGATCGAAGGCTTTCACTCCATTTTCCTCCTCTAAATTCAAACTCAGAACATGTCCAGAATAACCCACCCTCCAACCCTGCTCAAAATCCCTCAACTTTCAACTTAACTACCCCAAATCTTCATCGGACCAACACTTCATACCAAGCACCGCCTCCTCTTCCAAGCCTGAATCCCAACCCTCATGTTTTTCCTCTTCTTCAAAACCAAAATGCAAATAACTGTCAAATATTCCCTCCATTTCAGAGCATAAATGTCAACAATTATCAAACATCCTCTTTCATGTAACAGACCCCTGCAAAAGGCACTCAAAATCCACCAAACACTCAACCCCTACCTCCAAAAGTAACTTTTGATATTCCAAGCCACATCCAACCACACATTCACTATACTGCCTATTCTGAACTTGACCACTACGAAGAGAAAGAGAAGGAGTGGAGGGCTAAAGAGGAAAAGACTAAGCAGATCATGAAGGAAGAGATTGCGAAAGTGATAAAAGAAATTGATTACTCTTCGGAAGAGGTGGGGCTTAACTACGAAAATTTATGCATTCATTCGGATTTGGACCTTCCGAAAGGATTCCAAGTGCCAAAGTTTGTCACTTTTAATGGAACTAGAAATCCTCTAGCACATCTGAAAGTTTATTGTGATCAACTCGTTGGAGTTGGCAAAAATGAAGCATTGTTGATGCGCCTCTTCAGTCGTAGTCTAAATGAAGAAGCTCTAGAGTGGTTTACATTGCAAGAATTAAAATAATGGACGAGTTGGAATGAACTCGCAAAGGATTTCAATGAAATATTTGGACATAACATAGAAGTTGCCCCTGATCCCTACTATTTGGAGAAAATCAATTAGAAGTCTATAGAAAATTATCGAGAGTACGCTCTTCGTTGGAAAAAAGAGGCTGCAAGAGTTCAACCCTCAAGCACAAAATTCAAAACATGATCAACAACAATTTAATCAATATTGATTAAGCCTCCCTGAATGATAACTTATTAGATGCAAAAGAGTAAGTACAACACATTTCTGAACAGAGTCATTTGAAGATATTTGCCATCAAAGGTTGAAAAGAAGTATGCCCAACATTGGCCCGATTTTTGCATACGAAGTTATAGTTCTCTTTCTTTCGAAAATGCATATTTAATCATCTTCTTCTTTTTATTTTATCACACTTTCCTTGTAATGAACTACGTCTGACCTGAATTCTCAAGAATGAGATACGTAGGCGGTCTATATCGGCTTCGGTCACCCATTCATATATTTTCAATATTTTCCTCTTGTACTTGAACTACGTTTGACCTGAATTTTCAAGAATGAGATACGTAGTCAGTTTTTATCGGCCTCAGTCGTGTCCTTATAATTTGCTTATTTTTGTTAACCCTCGAGAAGGGAACTACGTTTGACCTGATTCTTGCCTCAACGGGATACGTAGGCACCACAACGGCTTGGTCATATTCCCTATAAGATTTTCATTTCTCTTTATAATGGAAACTGGGACAGAATTTTTGAGAGGATCTCAAAAATTCATTATCTCGAAATTCCATATGATGACATTTTCTATAGAATCAGGTCTGAAATCATGTTGAAATATGCAACTGGGATAGAAAAATCCTCAAAAACGTCATTTGTTAATTATACTTATTATTATTGAGGCAAACTGGGACAAAATTTTGAGGAGGGACCTCAAAATTCCAGAATGAGCAACCTCAGAATTAACAAATCAGGTTACAAGAGTTTTTCCGTATTTTAGACTGGGACAAAAATTTTGAGGACTCTCCTAAAAAATTCCATCAAGATTATCTTACAAAGGACGAACGAGCGTGTAAGCCAATTACATGAAGGAGCATGAAGACAAAACCAACACAAAGCAGTCTTTCAAACTAAGAATTTTTCTTTGGATGCAAGAACATCGAAGTCACAAAAAGGGCAATGTAAGGCTGTCAAGTGTGACAAAACGGCGTCATTTACACCCATCGTGGCCTCATCAACATAACTTAGAAAACTTTCCATATCATTTTATTTTCATTTCATTATGTTGCCTCAAATGATTTATAAACAGTTTCTTTTTATTTTTTACAGGAATATTGAAGAAAAACGTTAATAGATTCTTTCAAATTTTAAGAAACAATGTGTTGGAAGATCGTTGGTGACGAGTCACGATCAAAGTCGCAATCTGGCTCACCACAGCCTAATTCTGATAAGCCAAATAACTTAACCTAACGCTTTATATTTACCTATATTCTTTGCTTCATCGTCGATATTAATATTTGGTGTCAATCTTTCCAGGTGATAGTATTGATAAAGTCAGGATCATCTGTGAATTCGACATCAAATCTGAAGATGATAAAAAGCGACACTATCTTAGAAGTGTTACGAGGGAAAATCACCAAGTCCATCACATCAGAATATATGTTGGAGATTGCAACATCCTCATGACAGTCTAAGTAATAGAAACGTTACAATTTTTCGATAACGATTAAATATGTCAGCAACAAAATCAAATTTTGTTGAGTTTGTCAAGGAAGACGGGAGTGACTTTAATCTTCGTGTGAAAGAATTAAGTCATCCACCTCGACAATTCCATCTTTTAAAGAGAGAGTCATAGTCGTGATGTGCATATACATTGATATAGTTTTTTAGTGATTTGTCACGTAGTAAATTTCGACAAACGTGTTTCTTGACAATGTCGGGGTTAAGATTTCAATATTTGTTGGGTATCCACCCCATAAGTGGATTATGTGTTTTGATTGGATGATCAAAGACTTTAAAATATAGTTTTGTTGGGCGATCCACCCCATAAGTGGTTCGTATATTTGTTTGTCTATTTTAGGTTTCTATTTTGAGCTATGTTGGAATATTATCGAGCTTCCACCTCATTAGAGTTGGAATATTATTGAGCTTCCACCTCGGTACAGTTGGAGTATTATTGAGCCATCCACCTCGTTAAAGTTGGACTATTATCGAGCCATCCACCTTGTTACAGTTGGAATATTATCAAGCATCCACCTTGTTACAGTTGGAATATTATCAATCCTCCATCTCATTATAGTTGGAATATTATCGATCCATCCACCTTGTTACAGATGGAATATTATCAAGCATCCACCTCATTAAATTTGGAATATTATCGAGCCATCCACCTCGTTACATTTGAAATATTATCGAGCATCCACCTAGTTACAGTTGGAATATTATCGAGCCATCCACCTAGTTACAGTTGGATCATTATCAAGCCATCTGACTCGTTGCTAAGATCATTGGAGTTCGCCATGCACAAAACAAGCAATGACATCTCCAAATCCTCAGCAAATCATGAGTTGTAATGGACACACGGTGTTCGAAAGAAGTATTCATTATTATTTTTACTCTCAATACTTCTTTATTTTTCTCATCTAGTTGAAAAAGATGTTTATGCTTATCCATAAAGATATACTTATTTATTATAGGAATGATCTTTCTTTATCTCTTGATTCAAGTCGCTAGCTAAAGCAGTGCTATGTCTACTAATTATTTAGTTTAAGTGTGCCGACATATACTGAACATACATAAATGTCATCTTTCAAAGCAAGAGTGATTTTAATAAGAGATGTTACCACTTTTTTCAATTAGTTTCTACTAACAAGTTTATTTCAGTCTTTTTCGAGAGCATCCCAAGAGGATGAATTCTCAAACAAACCAAAGGTGCGGACGACATCAAAAAGGATGCAGCACAATGTGGAACTTTTTCTTAGCAGCGAACTGAACAAAGTCCAAAAAGGAGTATCAAACTCTTGGGACGCGAGCTGAGGAGCGACTTCCACCACAATCAAACCATACCCCTATTATAAGGCATGTGGCTTTTTCTTAGGGTAATTGGTTTCAGTTTCGCAACCGGAAATCCTTGGTTTTCACCGGAGGCAACTTTCCAATCCGAGTGACAATGCTTCAACAGTTTTGAAAATTATGTCCACGTAAGTTCTTACTTATGGATGTGAAGAGCTCCACATTCATGGCTAAGATATTGCAAGCCTCTTTTTCATACTTGACTTACTTGTCACCCCTACAGATCTAAAGGTTATCTTGCATATTAGATCTCCGTTTCAACCGATTGAGTCAAACTACAAGCAGCCTAATTCCCTAAGTTGAGGGATATGTAGGCGGGCTCAATGTTGAAAACTCGGCTACATTCCAACATTCTCTCTTCAATCTTATTTCCTAGCATTTTGGTTTGTTCATAATTCGATATCGGGATAACTTTTGAATTCTTTCATAATCGTGAGTTAAATCAAGCTTATCGAACTACAAGTAGCCTGAATTCTCATATAGCCGGAGATATGTAGGAAATCCATTTTTGTGTTCGGCCATAATTCCTAAAGTCCGTACCGAAATTCCTTTCTTAAAGATGAAGATATGGTCAGTCAAAATTGGATTCGTCAATTTCATTTGCCTCGAATTTCTTTCATCAATCCAAGTAAAATGTGGGACAATTGTTGACACCCAATTTTGTACCTCCACAATATAGATTAATCACCGAGCTTCTTAAATTCCAAAGGATTTGAAATAATTAATTTTTATAAAGTTCAAAATATTTTTTCAAGTTACTTTTAATCAATTTTATCATTTTTATAATTTTTAAGTAATATACATGTTTAATATAATTTTGTATATAGTTAGTATATTTCATAAACATTTTGAAAATCATCTCAAAAAGATTTTAATTTTAGTAAATATTTTATTAAATTAGTTTAGTTTAAATTATAGTTTATATTTTGAGTCATTAGTTTATTAAACTAGTTATTTTATGTTTGTTAAAATTAAGAAGCTCATTAATTAATTTATATTAATTCATCTTATTTAACTTTTGGCCGAATTCACCAATTAAATTCAAATCGGCTAAGTTTTTAACTTCAATTGGTTCTAATTATAATCCCTTGTAATTGCAATTGTAGTCAATTCCTTACCAATTTCTTCAACCCCTTTGCAAGACCAAAATTTGATACGTCCAAACTTACACCTCAATTGAGAGGTATAAACGGTCAAAGTCAATCTATAGAACTCAACGTGAGTTGAGGTCGATCCCATAAAGAATTTCTTTACAAAAAAGGTTTCACTGTCGCCTTTACCCAAATGTTGTTATTATTTTCTAAAGAGAAAACAATTACGAAATGTAAAATGGGTTTAGGTGTAAAGCTCTAGTAACCAAGGTTGTTAAATAAGATTTAGTTTCACAATTAACAAAGTGTTGATTTTAAAGTTTTTTTTATAATGAAATGAAACTAGGACTGTGTTTCCCATAACGTTACATCTAGCATTTTTCAGAAAATGAGTTTCAGGCAATTCATCTATGCAAAATACAGGCGAGTTAGATATATCTAACACTTCTCAATCTAATTAGATGATTTTCACTCAAGCCCTCTCGGTCCTAGAGTGTTAACAAGTTTTACTCTCGCTTATGATAGTGTTAAAGTTCTTTTCTATCGAACTGGAACTTTGACTACATTTCATTCGATTAATTCAGCTTTTTCCCAACTATCACTTTTCTCTCGAACAAATGACAGTTACATGCTAACTCTAATGTGTGCACTCATTAAAATACATGAATAACGAAAACTGAACTATGATTTTCAAATATAAATTGCCTTCTACTCGTCTTACAAAGTTACAGGTAGATATACGCCATAGATCATATAATCCCAGCTGTGGTATTTAGCCACTCAGGATTTCACGTAAACATACAAAATTATATAATGAAAACATGATAACAAAGTACTTATGAAAATATGCAAAATCGATAATCACTTGATAATTCAAAAACAAAAATCCAACTTCAAAACTTGATTCAATGTTAATCGTCTAAAACCAAAGCTAAGAATATTTGAAAACATAGTCGCTCGTTCCAGATATAATCAGATAAAAAAAAAAAAAAACCTAATTAATTCAAAATAGAATGTCTAAAATGAGTCCTACTCAAAGTAGGACTGGACTGTCGGGCAACTCCACGGACACTTTAACGATCCGTCAAGGGCTTCACGGTCAGTGAAGCCCTCCGTGGTCTATACTTGAACTCTCAATTAGGTTCTTCAAGGCTTGATCATTGGAATCTTGCCACGAACACCACCACGGTTCGTGATTTTGACCACAGTCTATATAGGAGCCCGTGGTCTTCACTTGGCCAAATCAATCTTCAGCTTCTTGAGGTCTCTTCACTTGTTCAACAGTACGGACACTACCACGGACCGTTGAAAGGACCATGGCCCGTGAGAACGTCCGTGGTCTTTACTTGGTCAACCAAAAGGTAATTTTCCATGCATTCTTACTGGTTCTAATTCACGAGCCCTATCACGATCAGTCATGATCTTCACGTCCCATCAAGGCATCCGTGATGTTCACTAGGTTCCATTCACTTTCACTCTGCATTTTCTTATTTTATTTCTTCTTTCACGTCCACATGTTTTACCTGTACAAACACTACCAAACACTTCACATCCACATAAATACACTCAATTCTAGTATTAATACTTAGTTTTCGAGCATCAAATGTTCCAAGATTTCACGGCACATCACAAGGCATACACGACCCCTAGAGGCCTCATATAAGACAATTAGCATATCATAACATAAAGTAATAAAAATGAGTGGGAATTAAAATTTTCAAGACAATCGAAGTATTTTATAAAATCAAGTGGAAGTCTAACATGACATTGTCTTAAACCATCTAAACATAAGAAAATAGAAATCTTGCGACGCATCCCATACAATAGTCTCAAAAGTAAAAGAATGACATAAAAGAGATAGGGTGATCAAATCCTCGAATACAATGAGGACTCACCAAAGCTTTACTTCACAATCCTCTAGAAACCTAGTCACAAGTGTGTGAATCGGGAACGCCGGACCCTACATTTGATAAGAATGTAGGCAAGAGTATGCGTTAGTACAATCAAGTACTATATATGATGTCTAGCATAAACAACATAAACAGAACCATTAGTCAATATAAGACATAAGGTATAAGCATAGTCAATATAAATAAAGCATCATAATGAAAGAGGAATACTCCCTTAAGCAACCTCACTTAAATGTAGCCATGACATAGGTGATCCACCTCTAGTCAAGCTTACATCATGGAAGGAATATCTAGCAACACTCCACACAAGTCAATTTGATAACATAATCTCATTAATAATACTTACTTTTAAAGATGTCGAGATTCGCCTCAATGCCTAGTTCATAAAGGCTAATGGGTATTCGCCTCAATGCCTAGTTCATAAAAGCTAATGGGTATTCGCCTCTTGCCTTACTTACTTTTAGATTGCGGGTACTCGCCTCCACAACCTCATCATATGATGTGGGTACTCGCATCTACATCATTTCATATGGAGCATGGGTACTCGCCTCCAAGTCCATTCATCATAGTAAGAACGTGGGGACTCACCTCTTGTTCAAGTCTAAGGAGTACGGGAATTACCTCTTGTCCTTTCATATGGAGGTCAAGGGTAATCACCTCTAGCCTCATCATTCATTAAGCATTTTAGTCTAGATTCATTTTAGGTGAGCAATCCTTTCAACTTAGAATCATTCATGTGAGTAAACCATTCCCATTCGTTCAATCATGCTTACCAATTCATTATAGGAAGTATCTCTTCTACATCATAGCATTTACAATCAACACTGCATAGTCTAGGCTTTACTCTCAAAGCACTACATCTCATGATCACCATCTATGCTTTACTCTCAAGCAATTAACATCATATTCATCATATACGCTTCACTCTAGAGCAATTCTATTCATAATTCATCAATCCTACAAGGATATATCTAACCCATAGAGTTTCCCTCACATGGCATCAAACCCACAATATTAATTCAACCCTAAAATCATAGCATAGGCATGGGTACATATAAGTTCATCCTAAATACATGCAATTCTATCAATTCAATCATAAACAATCATAATCCACTCAATTGGATTAACATTCATCATAACCCATAACAATGGAAGAAACCATAACTAGAATTGGGGAAATTCTTCTTCAAATTGTGGAATTCAAGGGGACTCCATGGGAGGAAGGATCCCATGGATGAAAATCTATCATACCTTAGTCAAATAGCCCACAAAAACTTGAAAATTGGGAGACTTGATCTTTCCCTAGCTTCAATCTTCTTCTTCTTCTACCTTCTAGAGAGATAATATTTGAGAGAGGATTTCGGTTTTCTTTTGTGATTTGAGAGAATGACTTAATTTGGGGATTAAAATTACTCATATAGATGGTCTAGGTCTAGGCAAAACGACACCACTTCCATTTAATTAAAATAAGAAAAGACCCTTAAGTCCCTAAAAATAACTGACATGCCTAATCCATGAGACCATGACCGACAGACCGTGGATGGAACAATGGTCCGTCCTAGTCAACTGTGGTTCGGGGATCGGAGACGTCAAAATATGGGGTCAGGACCTACGGACCACAAGACATGGACCGCCGACCCACCAAGGGTCATGGGTCCTAGCATGGGTCACTTCTAGATAGTTCTGATGTGCCCTATCCACGACACCCACCCACGGGGCTTGGGTCCAACCACGTGGCGTGGTTGACCCTCGTGGGTCACACCTTTAGTTTCCCAAAAAGCTGCAATTTAACTTGTTTCGAATCATGGGTGTTACATTATCTCCCCCTTGGGATCATTCGTCCTCGAATGACATTCTAAGCATGTTTCTAAACGAAAAGACTCAAGACTAGCAGCCAGTCATGCATGCAACTTATCTAAATGCACACAACTAGGGAGGAAACCTCAACTCCAATCTCCACATACTCAATGAACCACAAAGGAGTAGGAACTACGTCTAACAACCCAATATGCACGGAATCTCATCATTTCTAATGTTCAAGGAGGAACTATTGTCTCCAGCTCAAAACAATGCTCAACATGATCTCATGGAGCTCATATGAAGTTCAATTTCGAAAGCACAATTTCTAAGGTGAGATCTCCACTCCAACTAAAACCATGTTCAATATCTCATCTCATGAAGTCTATAAGAAACTCATACTCAATACTCAACAACATAAGGAAAATAATGCACAAAAGCCATTTTCTTCAAAACTTAAGCTTTTTCATGAACATCCAATTTCAAGGAAATCATGGAAATACATAACACACACATGACTTCAAACATAAGCAAAACAAGAGTGACTCGTTACCTCAAGTTAGAATAGGAGGAAAGAGATGAGGATATCGGGACATCATGTCGGCCTCGGCCTCCCATGTAGCATGCTAAACTAGATGGTTTCTCCATATCACTTTCACGGAGGTAACCTCTTTATTCCTACATCTCTTGACTTGTCGGGAAAAGATCTCAATCGAAACTTCTTCATAAGAAAGGTTCTTTTTCACTACCAACCCTTCTAGGGGAACTATGGATATCGGATCTCCAACACACTTTTTCTACATAGAGACATGGAAAACCAGATTCACCGATGCAAACTCATTTGGAAAATCAAGCTCATATGCAACCTTACCCACACATATCAAAATTTGATAAGGGCCTACAAAATGGGGACTAAGCTTCCCTTTCTTTCCAAACCCCATCACACCCTTCATGAGTGAGATTTTTAAATCGACCCAATCATTAACCTCAAACTCAAGGTCTCTCCTTCTAGCATCGGCATAGAACTTTTGTCGGCTTTGGGCGGTTCTCAACCTCTCTCTAATGAGCCAGACTTTCTCCATAGCTTCATGAACTAATTTGGGTCCAATCAAAGCAAGTTCACCCACTTCAAACCACCCTATAGGAGATCTACACTTCCTACCATAAAGAGCTTCAAAGGGGGACATACCAATACTAGAATGGTAGTTATTATTATAAGTGAACTCTATCAACGACAAGTGATCATCCCAACTTCCCTTGAAATTGATAACATGTGCTCTCAACATATCCTCTAAAGTTTGGATCATTCTCTCTGCTTGCTCATCGATTTCTGGCTGAAAAGTTGTGGTAAGTATAACCTTAGTGCCAAGTCCTTTTTGAAATGACTTCCAAAACTAAGAAGTAAATTGAGTACCTCTATTGGAGATAATGCACTAGGGCACACTATGTAATCTTACCATATCTGTCAAATACAGCTTGACATAATCTTCCGTCGAATAAGAAACCTTGACGGGAAGGATATATGCCAATTTTTTCATCCGATCAACAACCGCCCAAATAGAGTCGTGTTGGCAGCGGGTACGAGGCAAACCAACTATAAAATCCATATTTACATCTTCCCATTTCTTGTTGACAATTCGGACATTTGGCCATAAACACTGCAATATCCCTTTTCATCCCATTCCACCAATAGACTTCCCGTAAATCACGGTACATCTTGGTGGCTCCCGGGTGAATAGAATACCAAGAACTATGGGCTTCAGTCGGAAATTTGTTCCCTTAAGTAATCAACATTTTGAACTCATAACCGACCTTGATATCTAAGGACACCATCTCCCCCTTGGGAGAAAGCCTCAACAGACTTTCTAAATGTTACTTTGCTTTAACATTGTCTACAAAAGATGATTCTGACCCTTTATGAACCATAATACCACCCTTGGTGGAGTCTACCAATCGAACACCCAATCGGGCCAACCTATGGACATCTCGAGCCAACTCTTGTATATCATCATCTATATGTGCAACACTACCCATCTATAGTTGACTAAGAGCATCCGCTACTACATTCGTCTTTCCGGAGTGGTAAAGAACACTCATATCATAGTTCTTCAATAATTCCAACCACCTTCTTTGGCGAAGATTTAGATCTTTTTGGGTAAACACATATTGTAAGCTTTTATGGTCGGTGAAAACATCCACATGGACCCCATACAAATAATGCTTCCAAATCTTTAAGGCAATTACCACCGCCGCTAATTCAAGCTCATGGGTAGGATAGTTTTTCTCATGAACCTTTAGTTGCCTTGAAGCATAGGCAATCACCTTACCATTTTGCATAAGCACACATCCCAAACCCACTCTAGAGGCGTCATAATATACCACAAAGCCATTTGTACCTTTTGGTAAGGCTAACATCGGAGCGGAAGAAAGTCTATCTTTCAACTCTTGGAAACTCTTCTCACAAGCTTCGGACCATAGGAACTTGGCCTTCTTTTGAGTCAAAGGCGTGAAAGGAGAAGCAATGGAGGAAAATCCATCAACAAACCTTCAATAATAACTGGCCAAACCCAAGAAGCTTCTAATATCTATCGGTGGTAAAGGTCTAGGCCAACTCTTGACCGTATCCATCTTCTTTGCATCTACCTCAATACCCTTACTCGAAACAATATGACCAAGGAAAATTATGGACCTTAACCAAAACTCACATTTACTAAACTTTGCATAGGGTTTTTTGTCCTTGAAAATTGGCAATACAATCCTCAAATGATCAATATGCTCATTCTCACTTCTTGAATAGATCAAAATATCATCGATAAACTCAATCACGAACATATCAAGGCATTGTCTAAACAGTCTATTCATCATGTCCATAAACGCCGATGAGGCATTAGTCAACCCAAAAGACATAACCAAGAACTCATAATGACCATATTGGGTTCTAAAAGCCATTTTTGGAATATCTTACTCTTTAACCCTCAATTTATGATAACCCGACCGGAGATCAATTTTTGAGAAATAACTTGCCCCTTGGAGTTGATCAAATAAGTCATTTATTCTCGAAAGAGGATATTTGTTCTTTATGGTCGCTTTGTTCAATTGGCTGTAATCAATACACATATGGAGTGAACCATCTTTCTTCTTAACAAACAACACCAGAGAACCACATGGAGAGATACTCGATCGAATGAAACCTTTATCCAATAAGTCCTTTAATTGTTCCTTCAACTCCTTAAGTTCCATCAGAGCTATTCTATATGGAGGAATAGACATAGGTTGGGTATTGGGGAGAAGGTCAATCCCAAAGTCTATTTCCGTTTCAGGAGGAACACCAGGTAAATCATTGGAAAAAACTTCTGGAAACTCTTTTACAATAGGAACCGCCTCAAGACATCTCTCGCCCTCACTCTATGATAGACACAACCCTTCGAAATCATTTTCCTAGATTTTAGGTAAGAAAAAAATTGACCTCTAGGCATAGAATTTATCCCCTTCCACTCAAGGATAGGCTCATTTGGGAATTGAAATTTGACCACTCTAGTCCTACAATCAATGGAGGCATAACAAAAATGCAACCAATCCATGCCCAAAATGATATCAAAGTCAATCATATCAAGTTCCACCAAATCTATTAGAGTGATTCTATGGGATAAATAAACGGGACATCTCCTATAGACCCTTTTAGCCACAACACAATGACCAATGGGGGTAGAAACAGAAAAAGGTTCTAATAATACTTTGGGGAGCACATCAAATCTCATAGCTACAAAAGGAGTCACAACTGACAAAGTATCACCCGGATCAAGTAAGGCATACATATCCATATGGAAGACTTTTAACATACCAGTCACAACACCCGTAGAGCTCTCTTGGTCACCTCTAGTTTGGAGAGCATAAACACGGTTTTACTTAGGAGCATTTCCACTTGAGCCACTAGGACCGAATGAAGGGTAGGGTTGAGCCCTACAATAAGTGTCTCCATCATTTTTAGTAATTGAAGGGCAATCCCTTATTTTATGATCCAATTTCCACACCCGAAACAAGTATTAGATCCCGCTAAACACTTCCCTTCATGATTTCTCCCAAATTTAGCACAAGTAGGCATCGGAGGCCTATTACCATCTCCTTGCGGTTTTGGGTTAGACACCCTCTCATTATTTTGCCTCGGAGGAGAACTTTTATAACCTTTCCCGGAGAACCTTTGTCGGAATCTAGAACGACCCCATCCACTGGACATAGCATGAGAATAGTTGCCATCATTCACTCTAGCCCATTATACCTCTCTAGATATTTCCTCAAGATTTTCTTTCTTAATTTGTTGGGCATGCACCATAAGGCGATAAATGTCCATTTTATGGACAAGCATAGCAGTACGGCACTCTTTGACAACCAAGTCAGAAACTCTTAATACAAAATTACTCATCTTGGCCATACGATCCGCCACAGTGGAAGGAAAATACTTGGATAGTTGAGTGAACCTCAAAGTATATTCCCTTACACTCATATTTCCTTGCCTAAGGTTGATGAACTCAAGTAATTTGGCCTCTCTCATCTCAAGAGAGAAGAATCGATCAAGGAATGCACTTTTGAACCTTTCCCATTCTATGGGATCTGCTTCCACCGGCCTTGCCTCTTTCCACTGATTATACCAAATATGAGCAACCCCTTTGAGTTGGTAACCAGCTAGCTCCGCCTTCTCTACCGAAGTCACACCCATGATAGAAAGTACATTATTGACCTCCTAGATAAACTCTTGAGGATCTTTCTCAAGTTTGGAGCCATAAAATTTGGGAGGGTTCATTCTTGTAAAATCCTCACACTTACAGCCGTCGTACCCATATTTGGGTTCACGAGGGTTACCACCTCTCTATTGACTTGTGCTGTCATGGCTTGAGCCAACACTTATAACGGCGATCTAAACTCCGCATTGTTCACATTCACATTCAACGAGTCAATCGGAGCATGAGGAGGATCTTAGGGAGGAACTTGAGGAGGAATCTCTTGCTCATCATTGCCTTCCTCCAACCTTCGAGTGTTATCCCTTGTAGTAGTCATATCCTGAAAATCATCGGGAACGGGTTAAGAGAAAGACTTATAGAGTTAAAATCCATGGCACAACTTAGAGAAGTGACGAAGTGAAATTTCCTAAACATCTAATAGCCTCCCATTCATAAATGTGATGCGCTTCACACTTATGTACAAGAATCTACTAGATGTGGTTTGAGACATCCTAGAACCATTCTAAACCTTGTGCTCTGATTAGCAAGCTTGTCATGGCCCATGGGTACCCCCTAGATGTAACAAGGCATACACAACCCAGAGAGGCCTCATACAAGACACTTAGCATATCATAACATAAAGTAATAGAAATGAGCGGGAATTAAAACTTTTCAATACAAATGAAGTCCTTTATAAAACAAAGTGGAATTTTAACATGACATGGTCTCAAACCATCTAAACATAAGTAAATAAAAATCTTGGGACGCATCCCATACAATAGTCTCAAAAGTAAAAGAAATACATAAAAGGGACAGGGTGATTCAATCCTCGAATACAATGAGAACTCACCAAAGCTCCACTTCACAATCCTCTAGAAACCTAGTCATAAGTGTGTCAATCGGAAATGTAGGACCCTACATTTGATAAGAATGCAGGCAAGAGTATGCGTTAGTACAATCAAGTACTAAATATGATGGCTAGCATAAACAACATAAACATAAGCACTAGTCAACATAACACATAAGGCATAAGCATAGTCAATATAAATAAAGCATCATAACGAAAGAGGATTACTCCCTTAAGCAACGTCACTTAATAATACCCAAGACATAGGTCTTCCACCTCTAGTCAAGCTTACATCATTGAGGGCATATTTAGCAACACTCCACACAAATCAATTTCATAACATAATGTCATTAATCATACTTAGTTTTAAAGACATGGGGATTCGCCTCAATGCCTAGTTCATAAAGGCTAATGGATTTTCTCCTCTTGCCTTACTTACTTTTAGATTATGGGTACTCGTCTCCACAACCTCATCATATGATGCGGGTACTACCCTCTACATCTGAAATAACCTAGAAATTAGTAGGCTAATACTAGAGCTAAACGTTAAGGTTAGAGTCAAGGAAGGAGGGCAAGAGCCAAGGCAAAAGGCCAAGGTCCAAGGCTACCCAAGCCTTTGCCAAGGCACTGCCATGACCATGAGGGTCTTCACGACCCGTGGTGGCCACCACGCCTCATGGTGCCACTCGTGGTGGTGTGGCAGTAGTCTCCCCAAGGCTGCCCAACGTTGGATCATCTCCACGAGACATATCACGGCCAGTGGTGACGACCATGGATCCTGGGAAGGATCGTGGTGATGCCTTCACGACTTGAGAGGCCAAGGCATGATGGCAAGCCACTACCTCAAGGCCCACGAGAGGGACCACAGCTTGTGGCTTGCACCACGGCTTGTAGAACCCCTCGTGAAGGTGCCTTGGGCTTGTGGGCTGAAGGCCCTTCTTGCCTAGCCACTGCCTCAAGTCCAGGAAGGGGACCACGGCTCATGGAGTCCCATGTGCTCCCTGGCAACTCACTTTAAGTGAGGGATATTTTGGGAAATTCTGGTTTAAGTCCAATTAAAGTGAAGTCATTTTGGGTGAGTTTAGGGTCACTATATAAGTCATTTTTTAGTCAAATTCACCTACTAAGTCATATTTTAATAACACCCAAATCAAATCCAAAGTTCATATTCTCTCAAAAATTCTCTCTCTAAAACTTTAAGGAAGAAGAAGAAGGAAGTTGGAGCTAGGGATTGAAGGAGCAATGTTTTTTACTCAAATTCTTTGGAGATTCATAGCTATGGTATGGTAGTCCTTCATCCATGGATAGCTTTAATCTATGGAGTCCTTTCAAAACTCAATTTCAAAGTTTTAAATCCCCAAAAGTTAGTGTTTGATTCCAATGTCATGGGTTCCTTCAAAAAACTATTCTAATGATTGAATTACTTTATATTATGATTGAATTGATGATTTATTATAGTTTTTATGTTGAAATCCCTAAGAACTCATGAAATCCATGTTTTCCCCCAATTATGATTTTGTGATGTGGGTTGGTTGATGAAAGAATGTTATTATGAAATTAGGCTTGTAGTATTTGAGTTACTTGAATTATGTTATTATCCATGTGTAATGTAGAAAATCCTAGATGTGTTGATTGAATATGACCTTTGACCCTTGAAGGGTGAAGTATGAGAATTAAGTACGATTATGAGATTTATGGATATGCTTTAAGGACACTTTCAGATGTGAAGTGTCCATAACTATGATAATGTTGTTGTGTTGATTAAAAGGCTATTCTTATGCACACATAATGAACATGATGTGAAAGGTGTTCTCCCATGATGAAGATTCTAGGTTGAAAGTCTTTCTCACCTAATTGAATCTAATGTTACATGTAGACATGGACAATAAAAGGTTATTCTCACGCATAATCTAATGAGCTATCCTAATGAAACAAGTTATGACTTAATAAGTACACCATGGGATAATTTCTTAGCGCCGAGTTGATATTGAATATGAGATGGAAGCTCCCCCGTTAAGAAAGGTCACGAAGAAATCTCATGAGATGGAAGCTCCCCCATTAAGAAAGGTCGGGTTTCTAGTAACAATCTCCATATCGCATAAACTACATGCCCCCGTATGATATTTAGCTAGTGGATCCACCTAAAGCTAACAAACCATGGTCTTAATTTAGGCAAGTAGGACAAACCTTTTCGGTGTAGGTAACACCGGATTCCATGTTAAGCTCACATGGTTTATGTCGGTGAAGGCTTATTCCCACTTTGACAATAATATGAACAAGAATATGAATTATGAACTATGGTTACTCAAGAAGCTTTACTTAGTATGGGTGGGATTATGAGATCTTATTCATGCATTGAACAAGTAGGCTTTGAGGGTACTTATGGTATATTTCTCTTATGATATGATGATCTATGTAATGAACATGCTTTGGTATGATCAGTGTAAGGGTGAGAGACCCGTAGGAATGGGCCTGGTAGAATGGGAATCGTTTAAATCAGCATTTCTTGATAGATTCTTTCCCTTAGAGTTGAGGGAAGCAAAGATGCAAGAGTTCATTAACCTTCATCAAGGAGGTATGAGTGTGAAATAGTATGCTCTAAAGTTCACCTAATTATCCAAGTATGCTCCAACTATGGTGGCGGATTCAAGGGCCAAGATGAATAAATTTATGATGGGAGTGTCCGACATGGTAGTTAAAGAATGCCATACAAAAATTCTTATCCCGAATATGGATATTTCTCGTCTCATGATGCATGCCCAACAAATGGAAGAAGAGAAACTCAAAGAAAAGAAAAGAATAGAGAGGTGAAAAGAGCTAGAATCAGTGATAGGAATTTCTCCAATGCTAGGTCTGATGGACAAGGTCGACCAAAGTTCAAACAAAGGTTCTCCAACCAAGGTTCCTTAAATACTTCCTCAAGGGTCAACAAGGATAGGGTGTCTAACCCTAAACATCAAGAAGGTAATGGATCTTTTATGGCAATGCCTAATTGTGTCAAATGTGGGAAGAAACATGATGGTAAGTGCCTAACCGGCGTAGATGTTTGTTATGGGTGTTGTAAGAGTGGTCATCAATTTAAAAATTGCCCAACACTTAGGGACAAGGGGAGAGAAGGCAAACAGGCTCCTCCAAGCGGTTTAAACTCCAATGCCCCAAAGCAAAACCTCTTTTGTGCTCTTCAATCCCGAGGTGACCAAGAGAGCTCCCCGGATGTGGTGACCGGTATGCTAAAAGTATTTCTTATAAATGTATATGCCTTGTTAAATCCTGGTGCAACTTTTTCCTTTCTGACACCCTATGTGGCCATGAAATTTCATATACTCCCCGAAGTGTTTTTAAGACCTCTTTCGGTCTCTACCCCGATTGGTGATTTTTGGTGGCTAGGAGGGTTTATAGAAGTAGTCCCATTTCCTTGTCCCCTAGAGTTACTTTGGTGGATTTGGTGGAGTTAGACATATTAGACTTTGATGTGATTTTGGGTATGGATTGGTTGCATTCATATTATACCTTTATGGATTGTAGAACTCAGGTGGTTAAATTCCAATTTCCAGGTGAGCCTATTTTAGAGTGGAAGGGGGGAAATTCTATGGCTAGAGATCAATTTTTCTCTTATCTTAAAGCTAGGAAGATGATCTCCAAAGGGTGTATTTACCATCTTATTAGGGTGAGGGATGTTGAATCCAAAACTCCTTCTCTAGAGTCGGTTTTGATAGTGAATGAGTTTCTAGAAGCTTTCCCCGAAGATTTGCCTGGTATCCTCTCGAGCAGGAAATAGATTTTGGTATTGACCTTCTTCAAGATATGCAACCTATCTCTATTTCTCCTTATAGAATGGCTCCAACGGATTTAAAAGAGTTGAAGAATCAACTAAAGGATTTATTAGATAAGGGCTTCATCCAACCGAGTATCTCTCCATGGGGTGCTCCGGTGTTGTTTGTTAGAAAGAAGGATGGGTCTCTTAGAATGTGCATCAATTATCGTCGATTGAATAAAGTAACCATCAAGAATAAATATCCTCTTCCAAAAATTGATTATTTGTTTGATCAACTTTAAGAGGCTAGCTATTTCTCTAAGATTGATCTTCATTCGGGTTATCACTAAATGAGAGTGAGAGGGGTTGACATTTCAAAGACAGCTTTCCAAACTTGGTATGGTCATTATGAATTTCTAGTAATATCGTTTGGGTTTACTAATGCTCATCAGCGTTTATGGACTTGATGAATAGAGTGTTTAGGCAATACCTATACATGTTTGTGGTTGTGTTTATCGATGATATTTTGATCTAATTAAGGAGTGAGAATGATCACATGGACCATTTGAGAATTCTATTGTAAGTTCTTAAGGAACAACAACTTTTTGCAAAGTTTATCAAGTGTCAATTTTGGTTAAGGTGTGTATATTTCCTTGGTAATATTGTGTCAAGTGATGGTATTGAGGTAAATCCTAAGAATATGGATGCAGTCAAGATTTGGCCTAAACCTCTAACTCCTTCCGAAATAAGAACTTTTTTGGGTTTTGCCAGTTACTATAGGAGGTTTGTTGAGGGGTTTTCCTCTATTGCTTCTCTGTTGACGGCTTTGACTCAAAAGAAAGCTAAGTTTGTGTGGTCGGAAGCTTGTGAGAAATGCTTCCAAGAGTTAAAAGATAGACTTACTTCCACTCCGGTGTTGACCTTACCGGAGGGTATGGGTGGTTTTGTGGTATACTGTGATGCCTCTAGAGTGGGATTGGGATGTGTCCTCCTGCAAAATATTAAAGTGATTGATTATGCTTGAAGGCAGCTTAAAGTCCATGAGAAGAATTATTCAACCCATGATCTTGAATTGGCGGTGGTTGTGTTTGCCTTAACAATATATGGAGGCATGATTTGTACGGAGTCCGTGTGGATGTCTTCATTGATCACAAGAATCTTCAATATGTGTTTAGACAAAAGGACTTGAATCTTCGACAATGGAGGTGGTTAGAAAGTTTGAAGGATTATGACATGAGTGGACTTTATTACCCCGACAAAACTAATGTTGTAGCAGATGCACTAAGCAGATTGTCCATGGTAGTGTGGCTCATGTAGAGGATGAAAAGAAAGAATTGGTTCGTGAGGTGCATAGATTGGCCCAACTAGGTGTCCAACTAGTGGATTCAACCCAGGGTGGTGTCATGGTCCATAATGGTTTCGAATCGTCCTTTGTGATAGATGTGAAGTCTAAGCAAGACCTTGATCCTGTATTAGTTGAGTTGAAAGAGTCTGTACTCAAGAAGTCTGTTGAGGATTTCTCCCATGGGGAAGATGGGGTGCTTAGGTACCAAGGTTGGTTATGTTTTCCTAATGTTGATGGATTGAGGGAGCAAATTCTAGAGGAAGCTCATGGTTCTCGATACTTTATTCATCCAGGAGCCACCAAGATATACTTTGATCTACGAGAAGTCTATTGGTGGAATGGTATGAAGAAAGATATTGCAGGATTTGTAGTTAAATGTCCTAAATGTCAACAAGTTAAGGTTGAGCATCAAAGACCGGAAGGCTTGTTCCAAGATATAAGTATTCCCACTTGAAAGTGGGAAGATGTAAATATGTTCCAAGATATAAGTATTCCCACTTGGAGCGTACCATCCAAACATTGGAAGATATGTTAAGGGCATGTGTTATAGACTTCAAGGGTAATTGGGTAGACCACTTTCCATTAATAGAGTTTGCCTACAATAATAGCTATCACTCAAGTATCGGGATGGCTCCCATTGAAGCCTTCAATGGTAGGAGATGTAGGTCTTCGGTTGGTTGGTTTGAGGTAGGTGAAATTGCTTTAATAGGTCCCGAGCTAGTTTATGAAGCCATTGAGAATGTTTGATTTATTAGAGAGAGGTTGAGGATTGCTCAAAGTAGACAAAAGTCTTATGCTGATGTGAGAAAAAGGGATCTAGAATTTGAAGTTAATGATTGGGTCTATTTGAAAATCTCACCCATGAAGGGTGTGATGAAATTTGGAAAGAAAGGGAAACTTAGTCCCCATATGTAGGCACATACCAAATTATGAAACGTATTGAAAAGGTTACCTATGAATTGGATTTGCCAAATGAGTTGGCTCTGGTTCATCTAGTATTTCATGTTTTTGTGCTTAAGAAGTGTATTGGAGATCCGGTGTCCATTATTCCCCTTGAAGGGTTGGGAGTCGACGAAAGTCTTTCATATGAAGAGATTCTGATAGAGATCTTAGACCGGCAAGTCAAGAGATTGAGAAACAAGGAAATAGCTTCCGTGAAGGTTTTATAGAGGAATCACTTAGTTGAGGGTGCTACTTGGGAGGCCGAGGCTAATATGAAGTCCTGATATCCTCATCTCTTTCCTTCTACTCCTATTCAAGCTTGAGGTAAATAGTTCCTCTTGAGTTTTAGTGTATTGGGAATCAAGTGTGTTATATGTGTTTTTCTCATGATTTCCTTATCATATGCATGTTTAGTAATAAAATGAGTTTTCATGATTTATGTTGCTCACGTTGTTGTACATTGAGTGAGAGTTTCCTATATGACTTCACGAGATGAATTGATGAACATGCTTTAGTATTTTTTTGAGATTAATTGCATATTGGCTCCATGATGTTGTGTTGAGCATGCTTTTAGTTGGAGAAGGTAGTTCCTCCTATTAATATGAGAAATGTTGAGTTTCATGCATAATGGGTTGTTAGATGTAGTTCCTACTACCTTGTGTTGCATTGATTATGTTTGAGATGGATTTGAAGTTTCCTCCTTTGAATTATGCATTATTTTGATGTTTCATGCATGATGGGCTTCTAATCTTGAGTCTTTTCCTTCCGTAATTGTCTAGATCGTTATTCGAGGATGAATGTTCCCAAGAGGGAGATATTGTAACACCCTAGAAATTAGTAGGCCAAAACTAGAGCTAAACGTTAAGGTTAGAGTCAAGGAAGGAGGGCAAGAGCCAAGGCAAAAGGCCAAGTGTCAAGGTTTCCCAAGCCTTTGCCAAGGCACTGCCATGACCACGAGGGTCTACACGACCCGTGGTGGCCACCACGCCTCGTGGTGCTACTCATAGTGGTGAGGCAGTAGCCTGCATAAGGCTGCACAACTTTGGCTCATCTGCATGAGCCACTTCATGGCCAGTGGTGAAGACCACGACTCCTGAGAAGGCTTGTTGTAATTCCTTAACTACTTGAGAGGCCAAGGCATGATGGCAAGCCACTGCCTCAAGGACCACGAGAGGGACCACGTCTCGTGGATCCCCTCGTGAAGGTGCCTTGGGCTTGTGGGCTGAAGGCACTTGTTGCCTAGCCACTGCTTCAAGTCCACGAAGGGGACCACGGCTCGTGGAGCCCCCCGTGGTCCCTGCAAACTCACTTTAAGTGAGATATTTTGGGAAATTTTGGTTTATGTCCAATTAAAGTAAAGTCATTTTGGGTGAGTTTAGGGTCACTATATAAGTCATTTTTTAGTCAAATTCACCTAAAATAAGTATTATTTTCACAACACCCAAATCAAATCCCAAAAGCTCATCTTCTCTCACAAAGGTGGAAGGTGTTGAACAATATATACATGGTTTGGTGAAAATAAATAATACACAGTTTCAATTTATTGTTGTTTATGGCCTACATCCTATAAATAACAGGACTTCATTATGGACATCAATACATCAGATGAGTAGCCAAATTAATGAGCCATGGTTGACTATGGGGGACTTCAATTCTATACTAGCACAAGATGATAAAATAGTTGGTACTAAGGTACAAGATGCAGAAATAAGAGATTTCAAAGAGTGTGTGACTGATTCCAATCTAGTAGAACTACATATAGGAGGGAGGAATTACACATGAACTAATGGACATGTATATAGCAGAATAGACAAAGTTATAGTTAACGCTGAGTAGGTGAACAAAATGGCAACACAACAGGTCATTGCTATGGAACCTTTTTTTCCAGATCATTCACCTATATGTTTGAAAATGGAGGAGCAAAGAGATACAAGGAAGAGACCTTTCAAATTTTATAATTGTATAGGACAACATCCAAATTTAAGGAACAGGGTGGAAGTTAGCTGGCAGATATTAGGTGGAGGCATGAAAGGGATATGGAGGAATCTGAAATTGGTAAGGAAAGAGATGAAAAATATCAATCAAAAAGAGTTTATGGGGGTCTCTAAAAAACTGCAAGCACTTAGAAGAGAGCTCATAGATAAACAAAAGAATATGAGTGTAGGTCCAATACCACATGACACCATTGATAAGGAGAAATTACTGAGAACAAAATTGGCAAAGTGGAGTATGATTGAGGAGAACATATACAAGAAGAAGTCCAAAGTACAATGGGTCAAACTGGGGGATGCTAACAATGCCTATTTCTTTGCTAGTAAGAAAGGTAGGAAGGCTAAAAATAAAATCAACATGTTAACAAATGAGGATGGTACTGTTATTAGGGAAGCAGCAGATGTTACAAAGGAAGATGTGGGTTTCTATCTAAAGTTGTTAGGCCAATGCAATAAACACATGCAATCTATACAACCTGAAGTGCTAAAAGATGGACCAATCCTTACAAGAGAGCAACAATTGTTCCTCATCCAACCATTCAAGGATGTTGATGTGAAGGAAGCACTTATGAGCATTGTGGATTCTAAATCACCAGGAGAGGATGGTTTCAACTCTTATTTCTTCAAAAAAAAGCTTGGCATATCATTGGGGAGGAGGTAATAGCAACTGTTTTACAATTCTTTCACACTACTAAAATGTATGCTCCTATTAATAGAACCTCTGTCAGATTGATTCCTAAGGTGAAACATCCCACTTCTATAAAAGAATACAGGCCTATTTTTTGTTGCACTACTTTGTATAAGATCATATCAAAGATGTTCACAAAAGGACTTCATAGTGTCATGAACTATTTAGTTGATCCAGGACATGCTGCTTTTGTACCTGGTAGAATGTTGACTGATAATGTTCTCCTCAGTCATGAACTAGTCAAAGGGTATGGAAGAAAACGCATCTCACTAAGATGTATGCTCAAGATAGATATGCAGAAGCCATATGATTCTTTGGAATGGCATTTTTTGGAGGAGTTTTTAGGTGGTATGCAGGTTCCTCAAAAGTTCCTAGGATAGATAATGAGTTGTGTCAGGACAATTTCTTATTCTATACTGATTAATGGATGTCCTAGTGCACCTTTCAAGCAAAGATAGGGGCGAGACAAGGGGATCATTTGTCCGCTTATTTGTTTGTCCTTGCCATGGATTACCTCACAAGATTACTGAAAACATTGAGAAGGAATCCAAGTTTAAGTATCATCCTAGATGCCACAGAACACACATCATACAACTATGCGTTGTTGATGATCTATTGTTGTTTAGCAGAGGAGATATAACATTAATTACTCTCATGTATGAGTTTTTGCAACAATTATCAAAGGCGTCTGGACTCATAGCAAATCAGGCCAAGAGTTGTGTTTACTTTGGAGGTGTGTCAGAAGATATGCAATAATTAATCCTACAGCATACAGGGTTTGTAAAGGGCCTACTTCCTTTCTGATACCTTGGAGTGCCTTTGAGTTCAAGGAAACTTTCAGTAGGGCCAATGCCAACCATCAATAGACAGGATAATCGGCAAAATTACAACATGGACAGTCAAATTCTTATCATATGTTTGAAGGTTACAATTGGTAAACAGTGTGTTAAAAGCTCTGCAAGCTTTCTGGACACAAATTTTTCTGCTACCAAAGCAAATTCTGAAAAGAATAGAAATAATGTCTAAAAGGTTTCTATGGAATGGAGAGATACAAGCTAAAGAAAAGGCACTTATAGCATGGGACACTCTTTGTTGGCCAAAAGTTGCAGGAGGACTTACTGTTACTGATATATATATGTGGAACAAAGCAGTTATACTAAAGCACCTGTGGGAACTAAGCAAGAAGAAATATAAACTATGGATTGTATGGGTTCATACCTTCTACCTCAAAGGTAGGAGACCATGGGAAGTGATAGTAAATCAGGCTTCTTTGATAGTGAGGAAAATCATGCATGCAGGACAGTGGCCGGAATAAAAGGGATTGCAATTTGCAGAAATCTTGGAGACAGATGAATTTAGTATTAAAGAAATGTATAAGAAGCTAAGAGGGAATTATATTAAGGCTCCCAGGAGGAGAATGATTTATAAATAACCAGGGAAATCCTAAATGGATCTTTGCATTGTACCTGGCTATTCATAGAAGACTCTACACCAGAGATAGATTGGAAAAGTGGGGGATCACAAGTGATGTAACATGTCCACTCTGCAAGGAAGAAAATGAATCACACCAGTGATTAATACTGTTTCAAAGACACTTCATCCAATTCTAAGCATCAACGATCGTCAATCAGTATAAAACCCAAATAAATGAGTTGGGGTCGAATCCCACGGGGAGCGATACGTGTTTCAGATTCAAATAGGAAGTATGAACATGGTCAAATCAGTCATAGGAATACAAATTATCGAATAAAAACACCATTCAAATTAAGGAGTGACACGAATGTCAAACTGAGGGATTTGGTTTTGATTATCAACTACAGACAGCAGTCACAAACAATAAGAAATAATAATAATGAGATGGGTTCTTGGGATGTGATCGATTATAGGCTAATATAGACATATGGGTAATTGCAACTATTAGAAAATAGCTAGATATTAGTGAGTAGGCTAGGCTATAGTGGAGGTAAATTTTCCCTTGAACAATTTACCCCGAATAAAGTGATTTCTCTCGAACATCAACAAGCATGCAACATAAAAGCAGCCCACACCTTAATTCATTCACTCTCTCAAGTTGAATGTGTGGGATTGGGTTTAGGATTCACTCTCTTGATCTGAACCCAGATCAACCCAATACCTACAAACCATCAATCTATAATTTTAGTTCTAAAACATCTCTCTCGAGCAAGCCAAGAACACAAACATAGAACTGCATTTGCAACTATAATTCTTAAATTAAACCACAATTAATGATTAAAATCACTTCTAAATACCATTTAAACTAACAATTAGTAATACCCATAAACTAAATCATCCCATAATCACATAATCACACCCCAAAAATTGGGGTTTTAGCTAGACATTATAAAAAGGTAAAAATTGTTACCAAATTGATTATCCATTAACTGGGTAAAAGTGATTTCGTCTTTACAATGATCCCATTTGATGAACTTCAAAGACCCACTTCCAATTTCTCAAAAGTGAATTTCTTCAATCACTCAAAGCTTAGGAGAACTAGAGAAAAATTGTTTCAAGATGCTCAAAACTTAAGAATAGATTGTTCTAAAGAGTATTTGATAAAAGATGCTAATCCAAATGTTCAAAAACATATTTATAGTCATCAAAATAATCTACGAAAGCTCATTCGTTGAAGTAAGTCGGGCTCACCGAACAACTCGGTGAACCACCCTTTGGTCTCTTCCATCGCCTTTCTGCCTTGGCATTCAGCATCCTCAAGGTCTGTAACTTTGGGCAATCTATCTTGTCTTCGCGGAATCACTCAACGATCCGCCGATTGCTCATTTTCATCACCAACTTGGTTCTTTCCTTCAGGGCTTGGCACACTGGAACTTTAGGCTGTCTGAAAAGCCACTCGGTGACATGCCGAGTGGTCTTGGCGATCCTCAGGCTCGCCCATCTTCATTTCTTCAACTTGTTTTGTTCTTTTTTGCCTTTTAGTATCCTTGCTTTATTCCTCAAATCATATTCCTGAAAATCAAGGATTTAACATCAGTTATTGTCACAAAATAAGCATATTAGGACACTAAATCTATATAAACAAAGCCCTAAATGACTCCAAATCTCGGACTCATTAACACCCCCAACTTAAATTTTTTGCTTGTCCTCAAGTAAAACTCAAGTTCAGTAGTTTAAAAAGGATGTCTCAAATAGTGCTACAAAAGAGTCAATCATGAATACACACAAAAAGACTCAACTTACTCATGCAAGGATCAAACAAAGATTCTCAAGTTCACAATACTTGCTTCAAATGCAAGTTCAAGCTCAACAAAGGTTCTCAAATGCCCTCACAACAAAGATGATTCCACATTCACACACAGTTTTTCAACAATTTATAGCTCCGAAATCACATACAACTCTCACACTCACAAAGATGAACACATGCATGACTTCACCCATAGGTTTGCCCTTATTTTCCAATCAACACTTGTTTCAGCTCACTAAAGATCAAATCGGTCTTTTTAAGGCTTGAATGGGACTGAGTGTAAAGGTATGATCAATTAGGCTCAGTGGCTGCTACCCTCATGAAATGTGGTCTGAACATCATTTTTCTTCAGCATTTTTACTCATGCTCAAAATTCACCCCATTATTCAACTTCCAATGAAATACCGGACACCCCATTTCTTTTGCAACTTTTACAACTTTATTTCACACTTTTTCATTCTTTTTATTTTGCTTTCTTCTTTTATTTCTCTCTTTTATTAATATGGAGGGGTTCCATCTTTTTCAAGACCATGGATCAAGGGGACTTCTTCACACTTCTTGATTTACCTTGTCTTTTCACCACACCCCCAATTTAGGCTTTTGGCCTAAGTTGGCTATTCAAACAAACCACACTTCGTGAGGATTATGGGTGAATGGCTAAAGAGGGGTATCAATTGTTCAAGTTTCATCCAAGAAAAGGATAAGGCTCAAAGGGGGTTCAAGCAAGGTTCACTCATCTCACAAGGTTAGGCACAAAAGAGGTATATTGTCAAATTGTTTCACTCTTCAAAATTGTTGCCTAAGATCATTTCAAGAGCTTGCATCACTTAGTCAATCGGACCAACGGGGAAAATTCTAGGTGTCATCACATAGGGTTCACGGTAAGCTCATCACACAAGGCATTGGTACCAATATCAAATGTGACTCCACACTTCTGCTAGTGTGCAATGTTCATCACAAGAGACTCCATTCGATAATCGGCTAGTCACAATGAGATGTAAAAAGTTCACATATTGTTTTTGCAACTTCATTTGGCCTCATCGTAGCCGCGCATTCATTTTTGTTTGGTTAAGAGCACTATTCAAGTCATCGGTATTGATCATAACTGATACTCAAATTTGTACAAGAACAACCACATTCACACACAACAAGAGGTGGAAAAAAAGTTTACATGGGTCAAAAACCATTTCTATTCAAAACAAGGAGCAATAAGCTCAAACATTCCCAAGACAATATCAACACACAATTCAAAACACAAAAACCCAATATATACAAAATATTGTCACAAGAGGTAGGTATGGAAATACCTCACCCCACCACAAATTAAAAGGTAGTTGTCCTCAAATGCAATAAACATAATCAAAAGTCAATAAAATCATAAAGAGAGAGGTAAAGACATGTCATGTCTACACAGTCGCTCCATTTGTCATGGAATCAATGCCCGAGGTCACATCAGCACTATCTCCAGCAGAGCCTTCCATTGTCGTATATGCCAATAAAATATGCACTGCTAAATCCACCATAGCCTCCTCAACCTATGTAAGGCCCTCATAAATGGTCTCCTCTTGGAGGCAAAGTTGTTCCTCAGCTGTGTCTACCTCAGACTCAGTAGCAGCTACCTCATCAGTTCGAACCTCATCTGTGGTGGTAGCCAGAGGCACATCCGCATCAGCTGGCATGTCGAGGATCTCCACAGTCCCAAAAATCAGACATATTTGGGGACTTCAGTTGGTCCACGTCCTTCCTCAACTCAGTAATTACGGCCTTTAGGGCTGTCACCTCATCAGTGGCCCCCTGGCCTCGCTCACACACCGATATCCTTGCCACAGTGGCATCAATAGAAACACTAAGGGGTGTCACAGCAGCAGTGAGGGCCCTTTCAATCATCCCAGGGGCTATAGCCTCAAGCCTGGAGGCACACCTATCTGTAGAATGGGTTAGGTGCCCCATCTGTAGTATCGCAGTCTGAGTGAGTGACGGTCGGGAGGAAGTGGCACAAGCATCAGATCTAGGAGGTAGGGGAGCAGTAGAAGAACTCGGAGTCATGGATGGAGCAGCACAAGATATACCTTAAGGCCCAGGGCCAGAGTAGGCAATACTACCTCTGTAGGTAAAGTCTCAATGTCCACTGTCGGGGAAGAATCCACTGGGGCTGCGTTCTTCTTCTCCACCTCATTTTCAAGTACACAGCCTTAATGCGCTGAATATCGGTAGAGGAGGTGGGAATCACTTCCACGTCCTTATTCTCATTGCGGGGAACTCGGGCTCATCTGCATAATTCAGTGATCAACACCGGGAACGGAAGCGATGTCTGACGCTACCTAGACCTCATGGTCATTTCTTGGCCAATGATCATACCCAAATTTATACTCCTCCCATCAATTATGAAACCAAGACAGGCTACCTTCATGTGGCGGAAGATAGATTCATTATGGGACGGCATGATTGTGCTACTAGTAAAGCCAAACTTGTACCTTCCTGCTACAGTGAGGTTTTTCTTTTCTATGGGTGCTCTACCCTCGATCCACCTAGGATTACGTCAGATAACAGAGGGATTAACCATTTTTTCATAGTCTCCACTGACTTTTTCTTGATCATGTATTGATAATCATCTGAAATGTTGTTAGTGCACTCCAAAACTGCATTGATATAATCACTGTCATACTTTACCTTTTTCCCCCTGAAAACTACGTAGTCGATCGGTTTGAAGGTTGCAACCTTGCTCTTTCCTCGGGGAACTAAAGCTCCGTAAGCGGTGTAAAACTCCCGGACCCAATTAGGCATGTAAGGGCCACAGGGTCCAGTGAAAATCTGGAACTTGTGGGACCTCAAGGTGCGCCATATCTCTACATCTATGTCTATCACTCCATCTGTAGACAGCCTCATCTCCTCAATGATAGTCCTCAATCCCTCAGCCTTTAGTCTATACATAGACCGGGAAGGAGGACCCGATGGTGCTGGGACCACAGTCTTATCTAGGATGGGAGGAGTAGTAGTGGTCTATGGTGCCCAGATCCTAGACGGATCATTCAACCTTTTGGAGTGCATTTCAGCTCTCTAGGCTAGCAGTAGATGGTCATCCTCAGGCTCAGAAATGTCAGACTGAGGGTCCTAGTGCTCACCCTCACTCTCAAAAGTGGTGAGGTGAGTGGCGTACACTCCCTCTCTGTCGGAGATGACCTCCGATGACTCAGGAGCAGGTGCCTTTCTTTTACCCTTACCCTTACCACATGTGGTAGGGAGTTTAGTTGCCTTTGCTTTGGACGTAGCTGCATCCTCATTTATAGTGATTCCATTTGCCTTCTTGCGGGGTGGCATGTATCGTCCTGCAACTTTTGGTCTAGCAATATCTGCAAAACACATCGGAAATAGTTAGAAACAGTTCAAGAAAAGTGTAGAAAATAGGTTGCAGAAAGACTCGCCGAACTAGTCGATGAGTCGTTGAGTCGCTTTGGAGAGCTTGATCGGGCTCGCCAAAAGGATTTGCTTGAAATATTCCAAGAAAAATAACAGGCCAGCGATAGACAGGGCCATTCAGCAAGCTTAGACAAGCCCACCAAAATTTACAGTGTGTTTTAGGGGTTAGGGGCGCAGAAAGGTGTAACGACTCTAAACAATGAACTAGTGAAACTAGAGCCTCACAAGTGAATTTAAAGTTGAGAACTTGATAAAATAATGAGAGTTGTCTTTCGAAGTTTAGTTTAAAGAGATTTGAGATCAAACGTCAAGAAACGACTATAACGTCCGAAAACTAGTCATTTGAGCTAGTGTGTTGTAGTGTGTTGTCGTTGAAGTTTGGAGTGTTGTATGAGAATGAAAACTTGTAGAAGTGACTCCTATACTTAGAACATCATGTTTAGCGGTTAAACATTTGGGTACGACCCCCCAAGGACAACCCAAGGACCACCCAAGGGGTCCTTGAGGAGGACCCCAACATTGGCCTAAAAGATGTCAAAACAGCTTGACCTACGGAGGCAATCGACGCCCCTTAGACCAATCAACGCCCCGTAGGTCATGGGCGTGGGTCAAGACTTAGCCTGGGGAGGCTTGGCCTCCATATTTGAACCCCCAGCCCCAATCTACGGAGGAACAGTACTCCCCTTAGACCCATCCACGGTTCGTGGATGGGCAACCGTAGATGCTGCCAGTTTTGGCAGTTTTTATTTTAAGTTAGGGGTCTTAGTTTTAGTTAGTTATTTAATTAGGGGTTAGGAGGAATGATTAGGTAATTAATTAAATTCCTATATAAACTATTTTTAAGTCATTAAAACCCTTCATTAACTCATGAGAACCCTAGACCCTAAATCAAAACCCTTCTCTCCCAAAAAGGTTCTCTCTAGAAACTCCATTGGAGGTCAAGGTGAAGATCAAGGTAGGTTTGGGATTTCAAGGATATTTCACTTCAATTTCGTGGGTTTCATCAATTATAAGGTATGGTGATCCTTCATCTAGGGTTAGCTTTCACCCTAGTGTCAATTTCAAAGAAGTTTTCAAGGTTTTCAAGTTTCTCCAAAAACCTAGATTTCACTCAAACTCATGGGTTCTTGCATCAAACGTTTTAAAATGATGAATTGTGATTATGTTTGATGTTTAATTGATGATTTTAAGATGAAAAAACTCTATGAACCCATGATTTCTCTAAATTCTTAAATTGTGACTTATAAAGTGAGTTTGATGATTATGAATGAATGATAAGGGATTTATGTGTAGATTGATTTAGATTGTTGATTTGTATCAATATATATGTCTAATTATGGTGAATTGTTGGTGAATTTAGGATTTGTGGTCATAGCCTTGAAAGGGCAAGTTTGACCTAATTTCAAGTTAGAGTAGAATTGAACTTGAATTGTTGATCCACTTGAAAGGTGGAGGTGCTTACTTACTAAGTATATTTTGATCATGGCCTCGAGGGCATAGTTTGATGAATTGAAGTATTATCATGTTATTGTATATGTGAATGTATAAGGTGAAGGATTTACATGTGATTCAAGGATAGAATGTTGAACATGTATTCAATGTATTTGTGTTAGTATTGAAAGGCTATTTCTCAATTTGACACTCATGAATATTGATGATGCAATGTGAAGGGTTTCTATATTGTAATGTCTTATCTTAACTTGGTAGACTTAGGTGCCCTCTTCTTGATAAATAAAAGCTATATTGAATGTGATCTCTTGACTTGGTAGGCTTAGGCATCCTTCTCTTGAGTAATGAATGTATCTTAATTTGATGTCTTAATGTGTAGAATTGGTAGACCTTATTGTTTGCCTCTTCATAAATGCATGAATGAATGAATGTATTGATTGGTAGACCTAATGTTGGTAGCCTTTCTATGAATGACTAATGAGGCATTTTAGACTATGACTTGAATCGGTAGACCTAAAGTTGGTGGCCCTTCATAGTGAGTCTAGAACCCTATGTGAATGTGAAACCTTGAAGCAGTAGACCTAATGGTGGTGACCTCCTTCTTATGTGAAATAATGAACCTAGAGACGGTAGACATAATGGTGATGGTTCTCTCTAGGAAGATCAATGAGCTATCCTTAATGTACCTTAAACAGTAGACCTATTGGTGGTGGCCCTTCTTGGTAAAAGTACTTAGAGTCGGTAGGCCTAATGTTGGTGACTTAGGCTAGAGTCCAATGAACATCTTTGGATATCCCATAAACTATGTGCCTACATAGGATGTGTATTAGTTCTACCCTTGGCAAGTAGAATACCTTCCACGGTGTGGGGTTTATGACACCGGATTCCATGATTAGCTCTCATGGTCTATGTCGGTTAATGCATATTCCCATCATGTGAGATGTGCAGTCTAGTTACTTGATAGGTACTACAAAGTGTAGGTAGTAGTATGGGATGCTATCTATACATTACACGAGTAGGCTTTGAAGGTGCTATAGTGAGTTCTCTAAGTACTAAGGACTAAATATGTGAAAGTCCTCTAAATGCATGAAGATGGTTGAATTATTGTCTAAATGAAATGATGAATGAGAAGCTTATATTGATGAAATGAGTTACTTAACATGTTATGTTGAATTGTAAAGGTTCATATTTATCGTAGCCTTGAGGAACACCTAGTTGTGTATGAAGAGGTAGTATGGGCTGCCACTTCATGTCTTACTTAGGTGTATCTTAGGGTAACTTTAGATATAGGTCCTAAGATGATGAGATGACTTACTTGACTCATGTTCTTACGTGTTGCACGTTGGTACTAGTTGAGCATGATTACTTGTAATATGAAGCATGATTAATGGTGAGTTCACTTTTGGTGACCTTAGGGTGATGCTTAGGTGTGGGTAGTGGTATGGGACGCTATCCATACATTGCACAAAGTGTTACTTGAGGGTTAATTGGGTGAAGGTGAAAAGGTAAAGGTAATGGGTTTATATGTTGAACATGTCTATTATGTGGATAATGTCTTGTATGTTGGTTGTGACTTGTATTATGCCTCTTATACTTGTACTCATGAAGTTTTGTCTAAAATGGCGTAAAGCATGACTTTCAACAAAATGTCCCCTTTTAAAGCATGTTTTTGCATGGTCATCATACTTAGTACATTTTTGTGTGCTCACCCATATTCTCTTATTTTTACTACAAGTGTAGGTTCTAGCAAGTGATTGCATTCTCTAGTGAAGCTTGGGATTAGAGTTCTCTCAAGACCTCTTTTGGTAAGTCCTCATATGTCGAGGACAAAGACTTTTTATTGTTTCTAGTTCTTTCTTATTTTGATACTATTGTTAAGATTCGATTGTAAAGGGCCGTGACCCTATATTGTTAAAGTTTGTCTAAGATGGCCATGTGAGACTTAGTATTTCCGTTGCTTTATGAAATGTCGTTTGATGTTGGATTTATTAAAGAAAAGTTTTAAATTCCCCACCTTAATGTCCTTAAATCGGTTTTCCATTTAGGATGGCCACTACCAAGAGAGTTAGTAACCACATACCTTGTTGTCATATCTTGTTCGAGATGTTCATTCGACATCATATCTTCTTGACCAACAAGAGGAATTAAGAATGATACCGAAGTCGCAACTAGATATACTATTTTAGTAATTCGAATATGCGTATTTGACAACACAGGTCCTTGCTTAGTAAAAGGATCTAGAGTACTAGATGCATCCCTTTGAGAAGATTTGTCAAACAAAGCAGCATTATCTAGTGATTTTTTCTCCTCCACACTATTTGATTCTTTCGTATCAGTTAACACCAAAGTAGGGAACATGGTTTGCATACTAATATCTTTGTAGAATCTATAGTTAAGTTCAGGAATGCTAGAGCTCACAGTTGTATGTGAATTTTCATCAAACACCTGACCTTCGGTAATGGAAGAAGATTCTCGTACCAAATCTGATTCTATTGATTTTTCATTCCCAATTTGAGGAGTTCCCAGGCCTTCAAGATTTGCAATCTCAACATCATTTCCAGTATGCAATACCAAGGAATCCACATTGGTATACTTTTCAGGCAATTTCTCAAGCATATGGTCTGTTTCTATGTTTCCACTTGTGAAGGCATCTTCCAAGTCAGATAAGTATGTGACATGGCTTAAATCTACAACTACAGAGGGAGAGGTCACCGGAGGAACAAATGTAGTATAGCTCATATAGTCAATATAGGCTCGAAAAGTATCTGCCATAGTCACCAAAGTTGTGCGTTGTGGAAATCGCATAAGCAGTTTTTCCTTAAAATGCTTCTAATCGAAGAATTGATTGTTACAATGCAACCATGTAAACCATGTAAGAGCTTTGTCATCAAGGTATAAATAAGTAAGAGGTAGAAAGTCTTTCTGGGGGAAGCCAATGCAGGTGATAATATTGCTCGGCCCGAAGAATCCAACCCTTTGGATCGTTGCCACCACTGAATCGATCCAATACCACCATTGCAAGTTGGAGTAAGAACAATTAAAGAATCAATGTAACAAACACTAAAATGGTTGTTGTGATTTCCTCAACTCAAATCCCAAACAATAGAGAGAACAAACTAACAAGCTTTGATTCATACGAAAATGAGAAATTACATTATAAAGAACTCGAACAATAATAGTAACTATAAAGAAGAAGGGATGAGGGAACTAAGAGAAAATAAGGGATTAGAAGCACAGTCTTTGCCTAAGCATAATCATAATTTTGCATAAACCTATTTTGCTCTCACTAGTCTTTATTTATCAACCCGGATCCCACACATAGAAACTTAATTCGGTGTTGGACCGCTTTTCCAATACTGGTCTAGGACCATTCATATTATTATCTTCAACCCATTGTCTGATATAGCCACAAACCTGTAGATGCTCAAATTCCCAATCCTCATCATTCATAGATTCGGGTTTAATGCTAATGATATGTGTCACAAGTACGGAAAGCCAGGACACTTCATGAGAGACTGTCTAACGTACAAGTTGGAGTACAAAGATTAGATTAATCTGGAGGAGCCAAAGAAAGTGTATGAACCATATTCCTAACAAAGAATGGAGAAAAGCAACTGCTGATCAAGTGGTAAAGAAAGCTCTTGCTGTATGGGGGAACTCCACTATTGACTCTGAGAAATCAGAACACCCTGAAGATGTTTGCATGTTAGTGGTCAAAGATGATGAAGACATTCTCATTAATGGAAAAGTCAGATGATGAAGACATCAGGGAAGAGGTAACCCTTCTTCACCTTAAAAGTAACATAAATATTTACTACATCAAAAGGTTAAGAAAGTTTGTTGTTCTGGTAGACTCAATACATTAATTAACTACTGAAAAGAATGCTTTGAATCAGAATCTAGAACCCTATCAAGATGAAAACATAGCTCTAATGATTCAAATGTCTGAAATCAATGATCAAATGATTGTGTTGGAGGCTGAAAATCTCCAACTCAAAGAAAATTCAAAAAGCTCAATAGTTTTGAGTTGGAGGTTGAAGAGTATTTGAAAATTTTTGAGTTAAAACTGGCCGCTGCTCTGGAAAGAAATTTTCAGTTAGAAAATGTAGCGACCCTTTCAAAACGATACCACTACTTAAAAAAGAAATGTAATTAAGTACTTGCGACTTTCAAAACCGATTAATGAAGGCATACTGATTTTAATCTAGTAGAGGGATTAGATTCATAACGAACTCCAATAAATAAAAAATTAACCAAATAACTGACCAGATCTTCATGCATATATTAACCTCATACACGAGGGTGAAATAACAAGAATATTACAAGCTTTCGAGTACCGAAATAAGCCGGCTCATGCTTCACACAACTTTCAAGACATATAGCAAACTAGTATATTACAAGGCTTGGGTTTACACACCCCAAAAAGATAAAAATATATAACAATACTTATATTACAACCCATGGTGACATGACCAAACCAGCCCTCAAAATCTCCTGTAAATATACAGCACAAAGATCATGTACAAGTCCCAAGGTTATACAAAATACATATGCCTATATGCAAATGTGATCTTCCTTAAGGCTTTCAAAATCTCCATCATCAATGGCCAGCTTCAAGCATCATCGCGAACATCCCCTATGATAGAAACAACTATCGCTAAGCATATAGCTTAGTGGTGTAAAAACTATAGGTTTGGAGCCCTCAAATTCGACAAGTTATCATTCTCAAGTCAAGGGAAGCACGATCGAAAAAAAATCAGTAAATCAAGTAAACAATATACAAGAAGTATCAAGTTCAATATATAAAGGTCTAAATGTCAAGAATGCTCATAGCACAACTTTTCAAGAGATTCAATAACAAGGCTCACCCAATAGATACATCATGTCGTCACACTAAGCACGAGCAAGTATCAAGAAGGATCAACGCCCTACATCAAGAAGGGTCACAACCCAATAATCAAGAGAACCAAGAACCATATTAAAAATGGCTTCCTTGTTCGTACTTAAAATGGACAGCTTCCATTCTTAAGACGAACTAAAAATCCAGATTCAAGATGGCAAATGATCCGAAACAAGAGGCATGCCAAGAGTGACGAAGTGACAGCCACAAGAAGGACAAGGTCCCAACAAGAGTGCTAAGTGATCAAAGAATTCATACAAGATGGAGAGTTACACAAGCGTCTTTAATGTATTAAAGAATACCAACACGACAATGCAAAGTGACAAGGGGTAACCAAGGTACCAAGATAAACTTTCATATATACCAGCAGGTAAAAAGAGTACAAGTACAAGTTTATACAAAAACCTCAGTTCTTTAGCACACAAACAGTCCAACAAAACTCCACTAGTCAAAACCATAGACCAAACAGCGTATCAAAGTCTTCAACCTGTATACAAGGATATACAACCTTAAAAAAATGAATTCAATAACTTATTTACTTTCTAGCAGCTCAATAATGATGACGTAAAAATAGGGTTATCATCACAAGTAATCCTAGCCTGTACAAGTATGACTATGCTCCCAGAACAGTAAATTCTGGCCATCCAAGTGCCTTATGTCGAAATTAAGATTTGAAATGGCAAACGGCCAAACTGGACTGTATACTCTTCATGAAAGATGTAGGTACCTCTTTTAAGGTTTCCAACAACCAAGAATCACCGCAAAATGTATTTTGGATGAAAAGATATATTCAAAACACTAACAGTTGTCCATACAAGATTTTAAACTTCAGAATCTAGACAGAACTTCTCCTATGATTCCTCCCAATTTTGAATCCATAACAACCAAATTAGAGTTTAACATAAACATAAGAGTTGTACACATACAAATTATATTTCCAAATCATATTTATTCAAAGTAAAAAAAATTCTACAAAACGAGATATGCTTAATCTACTAAACGCTACCCAGCTCAAAAACAGGTTTTACTACTTACCAAAGAGAAGAGTGTAACTCGATTTCCAGCCAAAAGGACCACGATTTTCTCTTGTGATCTTGAAGAACAACAGGTTAGATAATGTTCTAAGGGACTAAGTGCAAAGCATGAATAGCATCCCATAATACCACCCAAACCAAGTATCCCCTTTTAGTCATCTTTATAAAAGTCTATATGCATGGTCAAGTCTCTAAGATTTTCTACCACAAGAGTACCATACCTCTAAGTAACCTAAATACACACTTGCGCAATGCATTAAAGGCATCCCTTATTACCCTTCACACTAAACATAGCCTTGAGGTCATACTAGTCATATTCACCCTTCTTTGGTATCACTAGTATCTTACCTCATGTAGACAAGGGAACTATCACCTTTAATCAATCATATCTTGGAAGGCATCTATAGCAAAAATCTATCAAGCATAACTCATGTAAGATAACACTCATAAGGTAACTTTAAGTCATACTTGTGCAAGGCATGAGTAGCATCCCATACTACTACTCATACTAAGTACTTATTCAGGTCATCATACTCATGTTCATTACTTAGGAACTAGAGTCAATACAAAACCTAAGAGTGCTATCTTTCTTTTTTACGAATAAAATAGGGGATCCCCAAGGAGAAACACTAGGTCTAATAAAACCCTTCCCAAGAAGTTCTTGCAACTGAGATTTCAATTCTTTTAATTCTACCGGAGCCATTCTATAAGGAGTGATAGAAATAGGGTTAGATCTAGGAATAAACTCGATTGGAAATTCAACTTCTCTTTCTGGGGGCAATCCAGGAAGGTTTTCTAGGAAGACTTCTGGAAAATCACATACAACAGGTCTGTCCTTGATACAAGGACTCTTCAACTGTATATCAACTATGTGAGCAAGGTATGCCCTACAACCTTGACGCATCAACTTTCTTGCCAAGGCCGCAAAAATAATACTAGATGTCAATGATCTTTCACCTTGTACTATAATGTGTGAAAATGTAGGATCTTTAAAGGTCACAAGTTTTGACCTACAATCTGCCACTGCATGATATTTATAAAGCCAATCCATCCCAATAATAACATCAAAATCCTTGAAGGGCATTTCAATCAAATCAGCAGGAAAGACTAGGTTTTGAATAACAAAGGGACAATCACGATAAATTCGATTACACACAACCTGATAACCCAAAGGACTTTCAAGCAGCACATCATAATTAAATCTCACATATTTCATGTTTTCAGGAAGAACAACTGATGAACAAATCTAGGAATGTGTAGAACCAGGATCAAATAATGTAAACACACATAAGTCAAATAAGTGAATTTTACCGACAACCACGTCTTGTCCATCTTGATCATCCCTCTGCCTCATAGCATAAGCGCGTGCAGTAGCCCTTTTCCCACTAGCTTGATTAGCTCCACTTGTACCTGCTGCCTGGGTGTTTATAGGTCTTCCACCTCTATTAGTTTGAGGAGGATTAACAGAAGGCTTATGAACTGAGCCTTCAGTTTTAAAGGAAGGAGCATTACTAGGATTAGGACAAGCTTTCACTTTATGATCAAAGCTCCCACAATTGAAACATGCACCAGAAGCTCTCCTGCAAGTGCCATAATGATTCTTTCCACATTGGGGACAAGTAGGAACACGAAGCTTGCCTTGGTCATAATTTGGAGTGCTAGCTGTAGAAAATTCTGATCTGTTTTGCCTTTGTTGAGGTGGCCTGTTATAACTACCAGCCTTAGAATTAACAAACCTTCCACTTTTGGATGGACCCCTAAATTCTGGTCTAGGCTTTGGGAATCTGTTTTCATTTCTACTAGCTTCTTCTTTATTAAGTCGTTCCCAAGTAAAACCAGCAGACACTAACCTATAAAATTTGTCATGTTGCAGGGTCGCCACATTCTTTCTAATGGAATCATTTAAACCGTCTTCAAGCTTCCTGCACTTGTCTTTTTCCTCTTTAAAAACACCACCAGCATAGCGAGAGAGCCTTAGAAACTTATGTTCGTATTCAGCAATAGACATGCCACGTTGCCTTAGATTTAAAAACTCATTTTTCTTTGCATCACAATAAGCAGGTGGGACATACTTCATACAAAATTCCTTGATAAAATCATCCCAAGTAAGAACAGAAGGTTTTACCTTGGCATTCGGAACACTTACCCATCAATCATAAGCATCTTTCTGTAACAGTGAAATAGCATAC
>JAJOOS010002590.1:0-36614 GCA_029582725.1 Solanum chiquidenum
ACACAGAATAACTATAACTAAAGATAATTGCATATGAGAACCCAAGAACGGAGAACACGAACCAGAACCTCAACCCCAATTAGTAAAATCTGACAGTATGGAGGCCGGACCTCGAACCGGATGCTCACCAGAAGTACCCAAGTAACCAATCACAAGTATCAAGTATCTGAGGACGGAAATCTAACCGGATGCTCTATATAAGTATCTAGGCAATAGAGGCCGGAACTCTAACCGGATGCTCTATATAAGTATCTAGGCAATAGAGGCCGGAACTTTAACCGGATGCTCTATATAAATGTGCTACTGTAGCTGCTGAAAGAGTCCCAATCGATCTATCCTCATAAATGTCCGTGGATCGCCGTCCACACCTAGCCAAATCAATCTAAGTCCTTGGAACCGAATCCAAAATCAAATTCAAATCGCGAAGCAGAACTAGTGTCGCCGACATAACTCGTGAAGCCGTAACATCGGGGAAAATAAGGATAAATATAGTCGGAGAAAGTGTATCGCCTAGCTAAGGCCCAAACTATCATACTCAAGTCTGCTACACCAGTTTACAGGGATCTAAGCCAGCCGAGCGACGTCGGAGTAAAACTAAGACCTATCGGATCCGAATCATGTATTTCTTAGGCAAGCCCTAATCAAACCTAAACTAAGGCCCAACATGCTTCAAATAAACAGTAATTAAGCATGCAAGCACTCCACATAGCGAGGAGGGTCAATTAATAACACAAAGCATGCTCACAGTTACCCGATAATTCTCGAAATAAGCCGAAAACATGATTTCTTAACACCTATGCAGGATTCAATAACTACCCAACCCAAATCCCAACTAATCAACATGCATTCACATTCTCGAGCTCAATCTAAGAGAGGGAAATCGTAGCCTACCTATAGGCCGATCACACGCGCTCCAAAATCATTTCTCCGAAGCTTTCTCTTTCCGAACATCCTCGAAACGCTGACCCGTTATAAAAAATAGAGTCACAACATTAATACGGTCATTTAGACACCAAAATCAAAACAAATGGAGACGGGTCAATTTTGGAGTCAAAACGGGAATCGTGGGACCCGCTGTAGCTGCCCTGGTAGCATGCCCTCTTATCGCTGCCCCCTTGGGCCTCGCGATGAATATGCTCCATGGATCGGGCATGGTCGACCACATCAAGAAATGAACGGCCGGTCGAAACCAAATGCTCTGTGTCGACCCTCAGACGGTACCGCAACCCACATACAAGACAACGAACTCTCTCCTCCTCTGTGGGAAAGATCATGGTAGCATGTCGAGACAACTCAGGGAATCTCGTCTCATACTCTGAGACGGTCATAGGGCCCTGCTCCAATCTGGAGAACTGATCACGAAGCCTATCCTTGACGTTCCGTCGGGCCAAGAAAGCTTCTGAGAACTCACTCCAAGATACATGAGGCGATCCAACTGGCATGGACTCTCGATATGAGCGCCACCACTGCCTGGTTGGCCCACGAAACTGATAAGTAGTGAAGTCGGCTCCTCTCAACTCCAAGAGGCCTAATAACTGTAGCTGCTCCTGACAAGTGAGCTGGAACTCGTAGGCATCCTCCCCAATCGCCCCTGAGAATATCGGCGGTACCAACCTCTGGAATACCCCGAGCATCTTTTGCTCACGCGGTGGCATCTCCCCGTCCTTTAAGTCTAACACGACAGCTACATGAACTGGTGGTTGCTGAACCTCTAGTGCCGTTGCGGCAGGCTGACCCTGCGGCGCTGGAGCTGGTGCTGCTGGGACTGGCATTGGTGCCTGTCGTATCTCCCCAATAGCTGCTAGTATCTGAGTTAGCAGAGCATGAAGATCAGGAGCTGCAACTGCAGCTGGTGCAGTCGGTGGGCCAGTAGGTAAGCCATCATGACTCGAGAAATCGGGTCGTGACAGATATTCCATAAATAATTTTGACAAACGTGGTATATTGATGAATAATTTTTTTTGTTAATCCTCGTTGTATGCTTGAGTTTGTTTATGGATGTTAAATTGAGTTGCATAGTTGTTCGCTAGTTTGTTCAATCAAAAGAGATATAAATTAGAAAATATTTCTTCACTATCTTGTTTGGATTGAATTGTTATTTCTTTCAAGTAATTGAAAGAGATTTTTGAAATTATTTATTGAATCAAAAGGATATATTTTTTTTCTGTAGACTATCCCCTAACGGTTTTTCTCACACAGATTCATTAATAGTTATGTAATTAGGTTATTCAAGGGAGACTGCATTCAATCAAAAGAGAATAAATAGAAACTATAATGGCCCAATCCATTACTGATATATTCTACTTTGGGCCTAGGCCTGCACGATTTAAAATGTGTCACTAGTTGATAAAGTCTGTTTATTTATATACCCAATATTTTTCCTATATTTTATCAAATGAGACTTCTTATCTTATGTTGGGGTGTCACATACACCCCTTTATTGAATCAACGTCCTCACTGAGGTTGCCCCACCACTTGGAATTTGCCTAGACTCATCACTAAGGTTTACCTTGCCTTATTGAAATTTTTCTAAACTCAGTTGAACTCTAGCCCACATCGATAAGGCTAACATAGGTGTGACTCTGAGACGACTTGTAATGGCCAAGTTCTCTAGTGACATTGTCCGTTTTAGACCTAGGACCGCACAACTATAATTGTGTAACTAGTTAGAAAGGCCTGCTTCCTTATATACCCAACATCTCTGTTATATTTTATCGATGTGGACTTCTTATCTTAAGTTGCGGTGTCACAATTTTTAAAAGATTTGATAGAATTCTTGTTAATCAAGATTTTATTTGGGACGTATGGCACTATAAAATATTTCTAGAAAGATCATAATTTTAAAAAGGTTATCATATGAGAGGTTTGGGATTTTATTTACTCAGAAGATGTCTTTTTAAATTTGAAGTTGAAGATGCAGAAGACTAACGTTACTCTTACTAAATGGAGTAAAAGACTCTTTGAGAATATTTTGAAGATATAAATATAAAGGAGCATATAGTCAAAATAAAGGAGGCTTTATTTAAGGAATTTCTTATATTTGAGAACATGACGTGTTGAAATATGCTCATGCTGAATTGACTCCTTTTTTCAAGATCAATTTTACAGATAATTTTGATGCCGTTAAAGTCTCTTTATTAGAAATGGTTCCAAAATTAATAACTAAGGAGCTGATTTACTTAATATTGTTACACCCCGAAATTTTTTTGAGCTAAAACTAGAACTATTTATAGTTGTGAGTAGGATTTTACTGAGTAATTTAAAATTTCTTAAGTGTTAAGGTCACTAGATATAGCACCTCGAGTTCCAAAAAGAATTAAAAGGAATTCGTTCAAGTCATTCCTACGTTCTTCTAAGATTTGGCTCAACTTCAAACAATCATAAGTCTCAGTATAGGATGATTTAGGAATGCCATGAGATGGAAATTGAAAGGTATTTACATTATATTTCCAATGCTACCGAGTTTGCTAAGTTTCGAGGTCGGATGAGTGAGATATGCCCCTTTGAAGTCAAGCTGTCCAGGTATGGAAAAATACCCGAAAATAGTAAGGGGTATTTTGGTGTTTTCCTTATCCAATTAGATTTAATTCATTTTTAGTAAGGTTTTAAGGGCTTAAGCTGATTAAGTTCAGTTTTCTAATCCTAATATACGTGTAGGTTTTTAGTTGAGAGCTCAAGAAGATAAAATAAGACAAAAGAGAAGAAAAGAGGAAACGATCAAGGCGTTCGTCGAGGTTCTTGAGTTTTGTTGCAGATTTTCACCATGGGTTTGATCCCTCAGAGGTATGTAAGTTTCCATTGTGTTGGGTTACTTCACCCTCACGCCAAACATGATTTTCATATTCGAATTCGTTAATAAAGATTGAAAGTTTTAAGTTCTTGATAAGTGTTGTTGAAGTTTCATTCTAAATAATGTTGTGTTGGGGCTTTGATAATTTCTTGAGATGTAAGTGAGTGTTTTGAGGGTTTTATTGAGTATATTAGAGTGTACTTATGCTGAATAACTGAAGCCGTTGAGGTTTTCTGGGTTGGGGCCTGGCGCCCTACGCCAGCCAGTGTGCCCCAATCACACCTCTCTAGGTAGAGGCTGGTGCCTCGCGCCACTCTGTGCGCCAGGGTTGCCTGCCCCACCCGTTCTTCATTGTTTCATTTGTTTGAATTCTTTCGAAGGGTACCTTTACTCCCCTTGATTCTAAACACTCTAAACTACTTCTAAAAGCCTAGAAATCATTCATACCTTGAATCAAAACCTTGAATTCTTAATTTAAATTCAATATAGAGTTAAGAGTCATGTAAAGAAAGTTTTTCTGAACATTTTGGGAAAGTCCCTTTGAGTCTTTTGAGGAATCTTCTACAATTTCAAATAACTTGTTTCAAGACTCAAGTAAGTGAGCATGAGAGTGAGGAGAGTGTATTCATGAGTCTACACTATCACCAAGATCCTTCATATCATAAATCCTAAATCTTGAATTTATAATTCAAATTCAAAAGAGAGTTAAGAGTAAAGTTCAAGAAAGTCTTTGAGTTAAATTGTGAATCCTTCGAGATCAAATATCGATTTGAACTTAGTTTTGAGGAACTAAGTAAGAGAATGAGAAGAGTTGTATACAAGAGTTCCATGTTGTTATGTAGACCTTCGAGTCGAGTCGTTCATGCCCATAAATTCCGCATGGACTCCATAAATTGAGTATCATTGAGAGGAGTAGTATCTTCAAGTTCAAAGTCTTGAGTATCGATTTCCTAACCCTTTTGAGATTATATTCCTAATCACGGGACTATTAAATGTTACCCATGGATCTCTTGAGTTGAGTAGTTCATGCTCATAATTCCGCATGAACCCTATAAGTCAAGTAGTCTTGAGATGATAAGTATCTTTGATTCCTTGAGTTGAGTAGTTCATGCCCATAATTCCGCATGAGCACTCTGCGTCGAGCATTCTTGGAACGAGTTTTATTATTGACATTCTTGAGTTATGAGTTATGGTCTCGAGTATTGAGTTCTACTTACGGTTATTGGAAACCTTGAATTGAGTCGTTCACCTCCTTAATTCGGCATGAACTTTATTCCAAGAAATTTTTTACAATTTTTTTTAAAACTTGTTTTAAGACTTGAACATTGAGTTGAGTAAGAGTAAGAGTAGAGCCGAGTTCATTTCCTTAAAATGATAATATGGGAACTAAGTATTCCAAAGAGTAAAATGTTTTTACATTTAAACAAGAGAAGAAACACTGATTTCCAAGAGAGCTATTAAGCTAGTTTTTGAGTAATAATCTCAAACCACAGAAAGAGTTATGTTTTTAAACGTATGAGATGAGTATATTTTTGGGAGTAGTATTGAGCACCGGTATGCGGACGAGTTCAGATAAATCAAGTTTCCATAAACCATGTAGCCAACGTGGGTAGAAAGGGTCATACTTTTTAGATGATTTCTTAATGTTTTTTTTAGCACAGAGTAGTGGATCCACTCAGTTGAGGCGTTCTATATCCCGGCAAGTTATAGGACAGTTCTGGCAGCGTGGGAAAGACGTTGTATCATCAGATAGCTCATAGTGATGGTTATCAGTTAGAGAAACTCCCAAAGAGATATTTTGTATTCTAATATACACATAATTTAATTTGTATTTTCATATACAAGCAGAATTTATCTCGTATCCTTGCATACAAACTGAGTTGCTCTCTACTGTTTTAAAAGTTTTCCATATATTGCATATGTATTGTTGTTTTATATTGAGTTGAGTATCCAGAGTTGAGTACCCAGAGTTGGATATCTTATCATTGAGTTGAGCCTTATTTCACTAAGTTGAATATCTTATCATTGAGTTGAACTATGTTTCTTTGAGTTGAGTTGAGTTGAGTTAAGTGAGTTGAGAAGAGGTAATTATGTTTCTTTCCCACTAGTTCAAGCCTATGTTTATGCTCTAGAATTCTCCTTACATGCTCGTACATTTCATGTACTGATCCATTTGTCCAGCATCATTTCATGATGCAAATACATGTATTAAGGGTCATCAACAGGAGCTTCGTGGATACCATTGGGAGTTTGAGTTAGCTATGGTGAGCCTTCTTGCTTCCGGAGGATTTTATTTACTTTTTAGTTTCGTTAGGATGTCGTGGGTCTTGTCCCGAGTTCTTTCGTTTTCATTTAGAGGCTTCATAGATAGACATTAGAGTTTGGTAAGTCTGCTTTATTTATCTTGTTAAATGCTTTAAAAACTTGAGTTACCTAGTTTTTGCTAGTTGAATATACGGTTATATTCTAAGTTAATTATTTGAGTTTTAATGAATTTAATTTTGTTTTAAGCTTTGTATGCTTGAGTTAGTCTTCCACTTGTAGTCAACAAGGATGAGGGTTCGCTTGGGGACCAACAATGGTTTTCGAGTGCCGATCATATCCATGGTGTAGGCTCGGGTTGTGAAAAACTTGGTATAAGAGCACAAAGTTCAAGTGTCCTAGGGTGTCTATGAAGCCGTGTCAAGTAGCATCTTATTTATGGTTGTGAGGGCCCAACTTCTATAAATGAGGGACTACAGACATTTAATAAAAGTTTCCCTTCTATCGTACTCTTAATCGTGCAATAGAGATATGTCATAGAGACTTATTCTAACTCGTGCGTTCACATATCCATTCGATTACCCCCATACTAAAGGTGGTTGAAAAGTAAAGTAAAAAAAATCCTTATGGATTAGTTATTCATAGCAAGAGTCTTGAGGATGCCATGAGATTGCAGAAGGGCTTGAGAGAAGCCTGTGAGTGAGTTAAGTGTTGAGTTTGAGAGGAATGCACTCAAGTTTACATGAATCATGCGTTTGAGCTAAAAGCGAGTTGTACGCTCTTTTCTAAACCTTATTTTGCCGAAACCTTTAAGAGGATGGTATGTTTAGAGCTTGGGTAATATCTTCACCGGAAAAGGTCACATGAGTTACGAGATCATGAGCATTAGTAGTGAAAGAGCCCAGAGTTAGAGGAAAGTATGTATAGGTTTAGTAATGTAAGAAAAGGAGATGGTGTTTTGACAAGCTATGTTACAATAGTCATGCACCTAGTAAGTTACTAATGAAGAGTTTTCCTTTATGGGTAGACTAAGATATGAGTTGTGAAGATTCCATCATAAGAGGTAGAGCGTGTTGTAGCTATAAAGGAGTTTGCGCTGAAGTGACATTGTGTAGGTAATGACCAAGTGTAAGTGTTGAATAGAAGATCATAAGTATTCATAAAGTGATAGATCTAAGCTAGGCTTATGATTTGTTTGAGAGGGTCATGATATTCGGAAGGTTGTAGAAGTGATTAAGTAATGAGGTATATTACAATAGGCGAGCAATTGTATTGATATTCGGGTTGAATAATGAACATTAAGCTTGAATTTGAGTTAAGTGTCATGATTGAAAGAATGGAAACATGAGGGTGATGATGTCAGTCTTAGGATTTGATCTGGTAGACTTGACATAGAGTAGGTGAGGAATTAAGATGTTAGCTGCAATAAATATGAGTGGTACAAGTCAAAGACTCTAACATTAAGAGGTGTACCGAGAGGGTATGTAATTCGAAGATATTAAGAGAAACACCTTAGAAAGAGGTCTTAGTACCTGCTTATAGAGAGTTTGGTAATCATGAGAGAAACTTCTCCCGACTGTTAGAGTAAAAGAGGATGTAGACCAATTAGAGATGATAGAATAGGTCCATAGCTTTCAAGTGTCAGCTGTAGACCTAAGGGGGAGATGACAAGATGAGAAATAAAGTCAAATGTTTGAGATTAAGATAGTAATGAGCTCTAAAGAGTATGGGAGTTGTCCTTTCGGAGGTATGGGAGATGTCCTTTCGGAGGTCCTTTTAGTAATGTAATGATATTAGAAAGAGGAGGTTGATGTTCTTATCGTGATAGTAATGGTGTGATAATTCCATCTAAGGAAATAAATGAGGAGGAAGAGGAGGATGAGGTTTTACGATGAGAAATAGTTAAATAAGTTCCCTTAGTTGGTTTCGAAGGAGTTGGTTAGTAGGAGTCCATGGAGTTGTTAGAATATTGAGCTTGAATGTGGTGTTGTTAAACATTAGTTGGTTCTTGATATGAGCCCAATGTGGTGGTAAAGAGTAATAGTCTTGGGATGAGATTCCCTATAAAGATGTATAAAACCCGAACCTAAGGATTTGGGTTAAGCTTGAATATAGTAAGAGCATACCATTAGACTAGAACCTTAGTAAGATTAACCCTATTCCATACCTAGTCCAATCGTCATTCGAGGATGAATGATCTCAAGGGGGAGATATTGTAACACCCCAGAAATCTTTTGAGCTAAGACTCGAACCATCTTTTGTTGTGCGTAGGATTTTACCGAGGAATTAAAAATTTCTTAAATGTTAAGGTCACTAGATATAGCACATTGAGTTCCAAAAAGAATTAAAGGGAAGTCATTCAATTCATTCCTAAGTTCTTCTAAGATTTGGGTCAATTTCAAACGATCATAACTCTCAGTACATGATGAGTTAGGTGTGCCATGAGATGGAAAATAAAAGGTCTTTGAATTATCTTTCCAACTCCACTGAGTTTGCTAAGTTTTGATGTCAGATGAGTGAGATATGCCCTTGTGAAGTCAAGCTACCCAGTTAATGAAAAGTACCCGAAAATAGTAAGGGGTATTTTGGTCTTTTCTTTACCCAATCAGATTTAAGTCATTTTTAGTAAGGTTTTAAGGGTCTAATCCGATTAGATTCAGTTTTATAATCCTAATGTATGCCTAGGGTTTTAGTTGAGAGCTCAATAAGAGAAAAGAGAAGAAAAGAGTAAATGATCAAGGCGTTTATCAAGGTTCTTGAGTTTTGTTGCAGATTTTTGCCTTGGGTTTGACCCCTAAGAGATATGCAAGTTTACATAGTGTTGGGTTAATTCACCCACATGCCAAACATGATTTTCATATTCAAATTCGTCATAAAGATTGAAAGATTTAAGTTCTTGAAGTTTCATTCTAAATCTTGTTATATTGGGGTTTTGATGATTTTTTGAGATGAAAGTGAGTGTTTTGAGGGTTATATTGAGTATATTAGAGTGTAGTTATGTTGAGTAACTGAATCCAAGTGATTGTGTAAAAAACCGTTCGAATCTAGGCGAACTAGGGTGATAAAACGAGCAAAGAAAATCATCGAGGTTTTTTGGGCTGGGGCCTGGCGCCCTACGCCAGCCAGTGCGCTCCAACCACACCTCTCTAGGTAGAGGGCTGGTGACCCACTCCACTCAGTGCTCCAGGGTCACCTGCCCCACCTGTTCTTCATCATTTTATCTCTTTGAGTTCTTTCGAAAGGTACTTTTACTCTTCTTTGATTTTAAACACTCTAAAATACTTATAAACACCTAGAAATTATTCATAACTTGAATCAAAACCTTGAATTCATAATTCAAATTCAAGTTAGAGTTAAGAGTCAAGTCTTGAGAGTTCTTCTGAACATTTTGAGAAAGTCCCTTTGAGTCTTTTGAGGAGTCTTCCACAACTTCAAAGAACTTGTTTCAAGACTCAAGTAAGTGAGCATGAAAGTGAGGAGAATGTATTCATGAGTCTACACTATAACCAAGATCCTTCATATCATAAATCCTAAATCTTAAATTCATAATTCAAATTCAACAGAGAGTTAAGAGTAGAGTTCAAGAAAGTCTTTGAGTTAAATTGTGAATCCTTGAGTTCAACTATTGATTTGAACTAAGTTTTGAAAAAGTAAGTAAGAGAATGAGAAGAGTCGTATACATGAGTTCCATGTTGTTATGTAGACCTTCGAGTCGAGTCATTCATGACTATAAATTCCGCATAGACTCCATAAATTGAGTATCTTTGAGAGGAGTAGTATCTTCAAGTTCTAAGTCTTGAGTATCGAGTTCCTAACCCTTTAGATATTATATTCCTAATCATGGGAATATTACATGTTACCCATGAAGTCCTTGAGTTGAGTAGTTCATGCCCATAATTCTGCATGAACTCTATAAGCCAGTAGTCTTGACATGAGAAGTATCTTTGAGTCCTTGAGTTGAGTAGTTCATGCCCATAATTCCGCATAAACCCTCTGAGTCGACCATTCTTGAAACGAGTATTATTATTGAAGTTCTTGAGTTCTGAGTTGTTGAGTCTCCAGTTTTGAGTTCTAGTTACGGTTATTAAAAACCTTGAATTGAGTCGTACACATCCATAATTTGGCATGAACTTTATTCCGAGAAGTCTTTTACAATTTTTAAAAAAAAAACTTGTTTTAAGACTTGAACATTGAGTTGAGTAAGAGTAAGAGTAGAGCCGAGTTCATTTCATTAAAATGATTATATGGGAACTAAGTATTCCCAAGAGTAAAATATTTTCACATTTAAACAATAGAGGAAACACCAATTTCCAAGAGAGATTTTAAGGTAGTTTTGAGTAATAATCTCAAACCACAGAAAGAGTTTTTTTTAAACATATGAGCTGAGTATATTTTTTGGAGCAGTATTGAGCACCGATATGGGGACGAGTTCAAATAAATCAAGTTTCCATAAACCACATGGGTAGAAAGTGTCATACTTTTAGATGATTCCTTAATACTTTTTAGCATAGAATAGTGGATCCACTTAGTTGAGGCGTTCTATATCCCGACACGTTATAGGATAGTTCTAGCAGCGTGGGCGATACGTTGTATCATCACATAGCTTATAGTGATGGTTGTCGGTTAGAGAAACTCCCAAAGAGATATTTTGTATTCTTATATACACATAGTTTACTTTGTATTTTCATATACAAGCAGAGGTGATAAATCATTTTAAATTTGGGTACACAAATATTATTAGATGATCTTCGTGTTATAATTTGTGAATATCTTTTTGTTTTATATGTAGGTTGCTGTATGTCTCAATGATCATCCAAATTTACTTGATGACTTCACAATTTTTTTACTTGATTCTTAAATATTTGTCGCAGTGGTTAGACATCATATCAATCAATTACCCATCCTCTTTAATTCCTTATAATAATGTTATTATCATGACTAAAGCTTGGTAATTTTTCTCAAAAATGTGTTAGGGAGATTTGTTGGGTTGTTTGAAATTCTTTTGTCAATTAGCAATAAATATTGCTAAATGGTGTCTTCAATATTATCATCTTCACTTCTACCAAATTAAGAAAAAAAAAATTCATTCTTTGTTTTTCTTCTCATATATATAATGGAATAATTTTATTGGTATGAAACTGTACTCGCCTCTTCTCCTTCTTGTCCTCTTGTACTTCCGTTTTTCTTATTCTCGTATCCAGTTTTGGGACAAGCTCTTCTTTAGCAGCATTACTTTGTTAGATTTTTGTTAGCAGTTCTAGTTTGTAGTCTTTATTGACCTGTGAGCTTATCCATGCAGTTATGCACTCTTTGAATAGGAATCCATTTCCTGAAATATCCTGGCTTTCGTACTTTGGTGGGTCTCCAAGATCCTTTCGATGACCCATGTTGAAGGGATATCTATCTAATTCGATCGATCGCGTAAAGCCTTTATTTATTCATATGGAAAGTACTGATGTAACTAAAATAGGTTTAACCTCCTTGTTCGGATTCACTTTTCATTTTTTACTTATAAGCTAAAAGTTATAAATTAAATTTTTTAAGTAATGACTTAATTTTTAGCAATTTGACTTAAAGCAAAGTGCTTATACACATTTTTAACTCACTCACACACTCTAAAAGTGCTTTAAAACTATTTTAGCTTAAAATAGGCCAATTCAAACAAGCTCCAAATCAGGGGTTCAATGTAATTGAAAGGAGATTAAATTTGTGCTTCTTTAATAATAATAATAATAATAATAACAACAACAACAACAACAATAATTTTTTTGATGAGGTGTGATATTCCGTAAATAATTTTGACAAACGTGGTGTATAGATGAATAATTTTCGATGTTAATCCTTGTTTTATGCTTGAGTTTGTTTATGGATGTTAAATTGAGTTGCATAGTTGTTCGCTAGTTTGTTCAACCAAAAGAGATATAAATTAGAAAATATTTCTTCACTATCATGTTTGGATTGCATCGTTATTTCTTTCAAGTAATTGAAAGAGCTTTTTGAAATTATCTACTGAATCAAAAGGAGATATTTATTTTTCTCCAGACTATCCCCTAACGGTTTTTCTCACACAATCATTAATTGTTATGCAATTAGTTTATTCTAGGGAGACTGGATTTAATCAAAAGAGGTTAAATAGAAACTATAATTTCCCAATCCATTAGTGATAGATTCTACTTTAAGCCTAGGCCTGCATGATTTAAAACGCGTCACTAGTTGATAAAGTTTGTTTATTTATATACCCAACGTCTTTCATATATTTTATCAATATGAGTCTTCTTATCTTATGTTGGGGTGTCACATACACCCATTTATTGAATCAGCATCCTCGCTGAGGTTGCCCCACCACTTGGAATTTGCCTAGACTCAGCACTAAGGTTACCTTGCTTTATTGAAAATTTTCTAAACTCAGTTGAACTATGGCCCACATTGATAAGGCTTACATATGAGTGACTCTGAGACCACTTGTAATTGCCATGTTCCCTATTGACATTGTCCGTTTTAGACCTAGGACCGCACGACTATAATTGTGTCACTAGTCTGTAAGGTCTGCTTACTTATATACCCAACATCTCTCTTATGTTTTATCGATGTGGACTTCTTATCTTAAGTTGCGGTATCACAATTTTTAAAAGATTTGATAGAATTCTTGTTAATCAAGCTTTGTTTGGGATGTATGGCACTATGAAATATTGCATGAAAGATCATAAATTTAAAAAGGTTGTTGTGTGAGAAGTTTGGGAGTTTATTAACTCAGAATATGTCTTTTTAAATTTGAAGTTGAAGATGAAGAAGACTAACGTTACTCTTACTAAATGGAGGAAAAGAACCTTTGAGAATATTTTGAAGAAATAAATATAAAGGAGCATATAGTCAAAATAAAGAAGGCTTTATTTAAAGAATTTCTTATATTTGAGAACATGACGTGTTGAAACATGCTCATGCTGAATTGACTCCTTTTTTCAAGATCAATTTTACAGATAATTTGGATGCCGTTAAAGTCTCTTTATTAGAAATGGTTCCAAAATTAATAACTAAGGAGCTGATTTACTTAATATTGTAACACCCCGAAATTTTTTTGATCTAAAACTCAAACCATCCTTCATTTTGAGTAGGATTTTACCGAGGAATTTAAAATTTCTTAAGTATTAAGGTCACTAGATATAGCACCTTGAGTTCCAAAAAGAATTAAAGGGAATTCGTTCAAGTCATTCCCAAGTTCTTCTAAAATTTGGGTCAACTTCAAACGATCATAATTCTCAGTACATGATGAGTTTGGAGTGCCATGATAATGCAAATGAAAGTTCTTTGAATTATATTTCCAACGCCACCGAGTTTGCTAAGTTTTGAGGTCGGATGAGTGATATATTCCCTTTGAAGTCAAGCTGTCGTATTAAGGAAAAGTACCCACAAATAGTAAGGGGTATTTTGTCTTTTCCTTACCTAATCAGATTTAATTCATATTTAGTAAAGTTTTAAGGGTTTACTCTGATTAGGTTAAGTTTTATAATCCTAATATATGCCTAGGTTTTTAGTTGAGAGCTCAAGAAGAGAAAAGAAGAGAAAAGAGAAGAAAAGAGGAAAGGATCAAGGCGTTCGTCGAGGTTCTTGAGTTTTGTCGCTGATTTTTGCCACGGGTTTGATCGCTAAGAGGTATGTAAGTTTTTATAGTGTGGGGTTCGTTCACCCACACGCCAAACATGATTTTCATATTCGAATTCGTTTATAAAGATTGAAAGATTTAATTTCTTGATAAGTGTTCTTGAAGTTTCATTCTAAATCTTGTTGTTTTGATGATTTGTTGAGATGAAAGTGAGTGTTTTGAGGGTTTTATTGAGTATATTAGAGTGTACTTATGTTGGGTAATCGAATCCAAGTTTATGTGGAAGAAACCATTCGAAACTAGGCGAACTAGGGTGAGAAAATGAGCAAAGATAGTCGTCGAGGTTTTTTGGGTTCGGGCCTGCTGCCCTACACCAGCCAGTGCGCCCCAACCCCACCTCTCTAGGTATAGGGATGGTGCCCCACACCACTCTGTGTTCCAGGGTCGCCTGCCCGACCCGTTCTTCATTGTTTTGTACGTTTGAGTTCTTTTGAAAGATACCTTTACTCCCCTTTGATTCTAAACACTCTAAACTACTTATGAACACCTAGAAATCATTCATAATTTGAATCAAAACATTGAATTCATAATTCAAATTCAAGGTAGAGTTAAGAGTCAAGTCTTGAGAATTGTTCCGAACATTTTGAGAAAGTCCCTTTGAGTCTTTTGAGGAGTCTTCTACATGTTCAAATAACTTGTTTCAAGACTCAAGTAAGTGAGCATGAGAGTGAGGAAAATGTATTAATGAGTTTACACTATCACCAAGATCCTTCATATCATAAATCCTAAATATGGAATTCATAATTCAAATTCAAGAGAGAGTTAAGAGTAGCGTTCAAGAAAGTCTTTGAGTTAAATTGTGAATACTTCGAGATCAACTATTGATTTGAACTAAGTTTTTAGTAAGTAAATAAGAGAATGAGAAGAGAGAAGAGTCGTATACATCAGTTCCATGTTGTTATGTAGACCTTCGAGTCGAGTCGCTCATGCCGATAAATTCTGCATGGACTCCATAAATTGAGTATCATTGAGAGAAGTAGTATCTTCAAGTTCTATGTCTTGAGTATCGAGTTCCTAACCCTTTTGAGATTATATTCCTAATCATGGGACTATTAAATGTTACCCATGAAGTCCTTGAGTTGAGTAGTTCATGCCCATAATTCGGCATGAACCCTATAAGTCGAATAGTCTTGAGATGAGAAGTATCTTTTTAATTTCTTTCTAGTTCTTTCTAGTTACGGGGTGTTACAATATGTCCCCCTTGGGAACATTCGTCCTCGAATGAGCTTACTCTTAGTAGGCTAAGGGTGTACTATCAATCATTCAGTTCAAACAGCCAACAAGCAAATGCAGATACAACATGCAATCTCGATTAAAGAGTACTAAAAGAGAATTAATACCTTGGTCTGGAATTTCTTCGGATTCGAAGAGATGTTGATATCTCTTTTTCATATCTTCCTCAGCCTCCCAAGTAGCTTCCTCAACTAATTGGTTCCTCAACAGAACTTTGATTGATACTACTTCCTTAGTCCTCAACTTGAGAACTTGCCAACCTAGAATCCGAATTGGAATCTCCTCATTAGACAATCTATCCTTGATCCCAATATCTTCAGTTGATATGATAAGTGAATGATCTACCATGCACTTCATCAGCATGGAAATATGAAATACCAGATGAACCGTTTGCTAACCCTTGTGGTAGCTTCAACTCATAGGCTACATTACCAAACCTTTTGGATATTTTGTAAGGGCCAATATACTGGGGACAAAGCTTCCCCTTCTTACCAAATCTCATAATACCCTTCATGAGTGAAACTTTCAAGTAAACTCAATCATCTACTTCAGACTCTAACTCCCTCTTCCTACCATCAGTATAGGATTTCTGACGACTCTGCGCTGTTCTCAATCTCTCTTGAATAACTTTTACTTTCTCCATAGCTTGATGAACTAAGTTTGGTCCTATGAACCAAACTTCACCAACTTCAAACCATCCAATAGGAGATCTACATCTTCTCCCCTAAAGAGCTTCCTAAGGAGCCATTTGGATGCTAGAGTGGCAACTATTGTTGTAAGCAACTCAATGAGAGGTAGGTGATGAGTCCACAAATTGGACTCATTTAGGGCTATATTTTAATATAAATTATGTCCTCAAATGCTTAGTTTATCTCAATATCTGAAAACCTTTAAGTTTCAGGTATTTGAGGTTTAAAGGAAAGCATGGACACTACTTCGCAAAAAGGAACGAAGAGACTGAAAAGAATAAGAAAATGAAGACCTAAGGGTCGCCGAGTCCACTTGGTGAATTGTCGAAGGATCTCACTTCGCCTTTTGTTCCAGCGTGCTGAGCCCTGAAGGAAGGAATCAAGTCGACGGAAAAAGGGAGCAGTCAGTGAATCGCCGAGAAGGTCCGCGAAGTAGTACTATGTCGCCCAATGACCCAGAGCACGATGATGCCAAAGGATGGTGCAAGACCGCGATGAACTACACCAAAGGGAGAATCACCGAGTTAATCGGTGATTCCGACTAATGTCACCGAGTGATCCACCGCAGCACAAATTTTTGAAAACTATAAATACTCATTGAGAGTTATAGCTTAGTATCACATTTTAGTAATATTTTTTATTATCAAATTTTAGACAATATAATTTTTTAGTACTTTTTACTCTCAAGTGTCGAGAGGGTTTTGGAAACTTGAAGAAAAGAAGTTCATCTTCCCCAAGTTGGAAGTGGGTCTTCTCTATTCTTCTTCCTTTGCTTAAATCAAGGTTTAATTTCTTATACCCATTTGATTTTACTATCATTGTAGGTGTATTTTGGTATTTCTTGATGTGTGGCTAAAACCCCCCATTCTTGGGGTGTGATTTAGAAAATATGTGTTGATATTATTGTTGGGTCTTGCTTGCTGATAGACTAGATGTATTTTAATGGTGATTTCACCTAGTGGTTGTGGTTTAATATAATGGGTTTGTAGTTGCAAATACAAATCCACCAATGTGTTTTTGGCTTGCCCGAGAGGGAGGTCGCGAAACCAAGACCACTAGACTGATGGCCTAAGGAGTGGGTCGACACGAGGTTCAGCCTGAGAGGGTGACCCCTAGTCCCATATCCTAACACTCAGCTCGAGAGAGTGAGTTCGGTAAGGCGTAGGTTGGTCTTCATGCGGAAAATGAGTGTTCGAGAGGAACACATTTGAAACGGGGTAAGTTCCCTGAGAGGAAACTTATTTCCATCTAAAACTTAGCCTAGTCACTATTATCTTCCAAATTTCTGATCGAAAGCATGTACCCAACCATTTATCTCAACTTTTATTGCGGTCACACACCAAGAACTCTTCCTTATACTTGATTTTCTTGTTATTTTTGTTGTTTTTACTTACTTGTGACAAAACCCTCAAATTGATATTTGACACTTTTGTGTCCCCCCTTTGATTTACAATGTTTTTAATTGCTAATTTGTTTAGCTACGACTAGTTAGAACTAGATTTTAATTTTCTATTAATTCTCAAAACCGCTCCCTTGGGACATGACCCTAACCCTTGGTTGGGTTACTATATTATCGACGATCGTAGACACTCAAACCGTAGTTAGTGTCGTTGGTCACAATAAACATCAAAATGGCTCCGCTGCCGGGGAGTGGTGTTACTTTAGAATTTTTGTTTTTCTTAGTTGTAGTTTACTAACCCAATTCTTAGTTTTGTCAAGCTTGTTTGTGTGTTGAAATAGGATAATGAGTATACGTGATAGGGATGGTGGACCAATGGAGCACCTGCCAGTAGAAGTGATGAGATTCAGGGATCACATCCTGAACTTCAAGCATCTAGAAGGAGAACCTTTTCATGAGGCGTGGCTGAGGTTTAAAACACTATTGATACAATGACCAACTCATGAAATCCCCGACCTAGTTCTACTGGAATGCTTCTATAGGAGTCTAAATCCCAGAAACAGAGGGTTATCGACCGACTGATGCCAGGTGGTCGTGAGAAATACTCCTATGTGACCGCAACTAAATTCCTTGATCTTGTGGCTAAAACCAACAAGGATACTGAGAAAGACCAGCAATTGATCATTTTGCTGGGTCAAATGGATAACTTGACCCAAAAGGTCGAGAAACTAAAGGTGGTGTCCAAAGAGAAGAGCAAATGCAGACCACTTATTGAGCAGGGAAGATCTATGGACATTGAAAATAAACGTATCGAAGATATGTTATTGACCATTCTTCAAAAGCTAAATGAGCAAGATAGAGTGCTAGACGAGATTAGAGAAAATGTAGAAGTGCTAAATCAGATGAGCAGCTCTCACTCTAGTTCTGTCCAGCTAATTGAAACTCTCTTGGGTCATGTAATGCCTAATATCCATCAGGCACAAGAAAAGAGGTTGCCAAATGATGTTTTGGCTGACCCCAAAATCAAAATCTAGGTGCTAACCCGCGTTGTGCCACGATGTTAACTAAGGCGATGCTTGGGAGGCAACCCAAAACCCTTAACTACTTTAATTTTGTTATTTTTGAAATAAAGGTGTTTTGATTTTTTAGGATTGGGTCATGAAAAGTACAAGATGAATTACTCAAGTCCAATTGGCGAAGTGCCGACAAGATCGGTGACCGCTACAAAGATCGCTGCTTGGATCCTCTCTTTGACTAAGGGTCCTGTAAAACTCGGCGAGAAAGATGAAAACTAGGCGGATCACCGAGTAGCGAAGCAAATCAAACTAATGTCGTCGAGTGGGTGAGATCTGGATGGATTTTATAAAATGACGGGCTTTAAATTTCAACCTTTTTACATACCCCCTCACTCTCGATTCTCGCAAAATTGCACCTACTTAGTATTTTCAGCATTTTTGTAACTTGTAAGTATTTTAGCTGCCTGAGTAGTGCTTGGATCTGTGATAACCTGCTGCTTAGCATCACTATCTCGATCTAATCTGCCTAAAAGGTTGGATCTCCAAACCCTGCATTTAATTGTGATATGTATGCTCTCATTGCATGTAATTTCATCCTATGTCATGTGATGTGCCTTTCCGATGAATTTAGACTAATCAGCATGCTAAGTCGAGTTTGCCAAATTACTTGGCGATTCACCAAAATTATCCCATCTTGCATGTAACTTCATGCTGCTTGTAATCAGTGCTTTGTAACTTTCGGTCAGAAATATTGATCGCCAAAATCAGTCGGCAATTCACCGATCTTTTTGGCAAGTCCTTCTGTAATTGTGTTTCTCTAAACTTGATTTAGTTGTTTTACCTTTTTCGAATTCTTTGCAGAAATGACTAGATCCAAAGTTGCAGGAAGAAGCAATCCACGCCAAAGTGGAACAAAAGGGATGATAATGAACGAGGATGCAGATACATTCAGAAGCAAAGTTGCTAAACTTTCCACAACTTGCGAAAAGGGGAAGGTCAAACACAAGGCCGTTGAGTTATCAGATGCAAGCACTGAACATAATGGCTTTTATAGAAATGACCCCAACCCATCTAAAAGTGAAGATGTGGGTTCTGATGAGAATGATATGTCAATAGCACAAAGGTCTGAGTAGTGAATTAAGAAGCTGAATGATTCATCCAGGGCCAGGACTCCCCAACCTACAATTGCTACACCTCTAGTTCCAGCGCATACAATGGTATTAGCACCCTAGTACAAGGTCCTTAGCCTAAATCAATAAAACGAGTAAAGGCTAAGGGGCTGAGGAAAATCCTAGAAGAACGGTGTTTGTCCATAGACGGGGTTATAGATAGATACCCAGAGATAATGGATTATCTAAGATACCACAAGTTCCAAATCTTCACTACCGTGGCCCTTATATTCCAAGATGGGTAAGAGAGTTATACAGTGCATATAGTGCATGAATACCCCAGCAAAAGTAACTAGCAACAGCCTTCAAAGAAGTTAGCTATGTGGTTGTCAGAGAGATAGGAGAGTGAAGTGTGATAATGAGGAAATCAATGCAGTCTTGGGCATGCCCACAAATATTGGGGAGCACTGCCAGTACTTGATCAGAACAAAGAAGCTGGATGAGATGAAAGAGGGGTTAGCCCCACTAATTGCAGATGAAACTCAAAAGTGGGCAGCGGAAGGAGTTTCGATTAAAAAGAAAGAACTAAACATAGCCGCAAGGTTCTGGTTCGGTTTTATCAGCAGCATAATTATGCCATCCCAAAATGAGTCAATCCTTCGCCTAGCCAAGGCAGCTTGCCTAGGTTGCGTCATAGAGGAAACTCAAATAAACTTGGGTACAATCATTGCTTCAAAGATACTCATACGTGCACGACAGAGCTGAACCTCACTTCCATTTCCAGTCTTGATCACAGAATTATACAAAGGAGCCCAGGGGCATCGAGATGTCAAGAAGGATGTAGAATTGATGCCCATAGCCTCTACTAATATCCAGAGGATCGAAGCCGAGTATCTTAAGGATCAGGCAGAAAGGAAAAAAGGCAATATCGATGGAGCTAGTAAACACAGAATCATCGCCTGCAGAGGCACCTCTGTCTACTCCCACCCCTGGACCTTCAAGTATATCCATTGCCACTATTACTCCCGCTGATTCTCCAGGTTCTTCTGCTTCTACACGATCACCAATAACCACCACTGTTGCTGCTGATTCTCGACTTCCACTCACCTGGGTGTCCCTACTTCGGATGGGACAACTAGCTCTTTCTGCTGATGGTCGAGCTGTTCGCCTAAAGGCCTCTATTCCAGGCATGATCCAAATTTCCTTAACTGATGTTGTGACACCTCTAAGCACTACAATTGATGCCCTAGAGGCCATAATAGCTGTGTGTGAGCACAACCAAGGATCCACATAGGAGGTGATGCCTTTAAAAGCTGCCATTGCTGAACTGCGAAAAGATATAGACCACAGGAAGTCCACCGATGTGTCCATGGTCTTGGGAACAGTAGAGATTCCAGATATGCCCAAAATGCCTCAGACTAGTGTAGGACATGGAGATGGAATGGGGCATACAACTGATCTTGAATTAGAGGCAGAAACTGACGACGAGATATTTAAGGAAGTTACAACGGGCGATATAGCCGAGACTGAAGAAATCATGATAGACGTTGCTGTGCAAGCTTCCTTGGAGAAGTCTCCTGCCGATGGACCCAGTGGAGCTGATACCTCTGGAAGTCACTCCAGATACTGATGCCCAGACAAATGAAGTGACCTATTAGCCAGGATCCCCTCTTTACCTCCCTCTCTGTCTTTCTTTATTTTGACTTTCAGATTATGCGTTAATTGCATTTGAAGACAAATTGCTTTTAATTGTGGTGGGGTGAGGCTCACCTTTTGTGTGCTATTTGTGATTCGTGTTTTGTATATTTGGTTTGTCTGTTTTTACTTGTGTTACATATAGCCTTTCGTGGATGATTGAGCTCATGGCTCTCTTTTGTTTTAAATTGCAAAAATGATTTTGAACCCTTCTGAAAAAAAATTATTTTTCAAAATTTTTGCCACCGCTTGTGTTGAAAGTGGCTGTTCTTTTGCAAAATTTTAGTCTCAATTCTGATCAATACTGATGACTTGAATAGTGCTCTCAATCGAACGAACATGAATGCGCGGCTACGACGAGACCAAATGAAGTTGCATAGACAATATGTGAGCTCTTTGCATCTTGTTGTGATTAGCCATTTATCGAATTGATTCTCGTGTAATGACCGTTGCACACTAGTGAAAGTGTGTAGTCTTGTTTGACTTAAGTGTCGATGCCTTGTGTGATTAGCTTACTTTGAACCATGCATGAATAAATCCAGAATTTTCCCTGTTAGTCTAATTTATTTAGAAAGGTGTCCTCTTGATATGATCTTAGGCAACTTTTGAAGAGTGTGAGCCAATTTGACATATACCTCTTTTGTGACCTACCCGTGAGCGTGTGAAACTCTCTTTAACACCCTTTGAGCCTTACCTTTCTTTGAAAGAACCTTGATGATCCCTAGACCATACTTGATTTACCACCTATAATCCTCCTAATTTATGGTTTAGTGAATAGCCAACTTAGGCCAAAAGCCTAAGTTGGGGATGCGGTGAAAAAGGAAAAGGAGAAATCAAGAAGTGCAGGAAAAGTCTCCCTTAACCCATGGTGTTGCGGAAAAATGGAAACCCTCCATATAAAAAAAGAAGAAAAGAAACCAATGAAAAAGAAAAGGTGTGGAATAAAAGTATAAAAGAAATTGGGTTTCCAAGCAATCCATGGAGATGAATAAAAAGATGACTTAGAACCACTAGAAAAATAATTGATTAAGGAAAAAAAAGGGGTGCCTTGAGAATACCACATCTCATGAAGAAAAAGTCACTAAGCCTAAATGACCATACCTTTGAACTCAGCTCCATTACAAGGCTTGAAAAGACCTTTTTGATCTTGTGAAAGCCGAACCAAAAGTCGATTGGAAAATAAGGGTAAACCTATGGGTGAAAATATGCATTGTGTTCCTCTTTTTGAGTTTGAGCGTTGCATCTGATTCCAGATCTTAAATTGATCAACTCCTGTGTGGGAATATGGAATCATTCTTTGTGTGAGGGCATTTAGATACTTTTGTTGAGCTTGAACTTGCATTAGTAGCAGCATGGGAATCTTTGGTAATGGTGTGTCACAACTTGAATCTTTGTGTGCATTCATAATTGAGTCTTGTGTAGCACTGTTTGAGACACCTCCTTTTTGAACGACCGAACTTGAGTTTGCTTGAGGACAAGCAAAAGTTTAAGTTGGGGGTGTTGATGAGTCCACAAATTGAACTCATTTAAGGCTATATTTTAATATAAATTGTGTCCTCAAATGCTTATTTTAACTCAATATCTGATGAAAACCTTTAAGTTTCGGGTATTTAAAGTTTAAAGGAAAGCATGGACACTACTTCGCAAAAAGGCACGAAGAGGCTGAAAAGAACAAGAAAACGAAGACATGAGGATCACCGAGTCCACTTGGAGAATCGCCGAAGGGTCTCACTTCGCCTTTTGTTCCAGTATGCTGAGAACTGAAGGAAGGGATCAAGTCGGCGGAAAAAGGGAGCAGTCGATGCATCGCCGAGAAGGTCTGCGAAGCAGTTCTATGTCTCCTAATAACCCAGAGCACGACGATGCCGAAGGATGGTGCAAGACGGCGATGAACTATACCAAACGGCGAATCACTGAGTTGATCGGTAATTCCGACTAATGTCTCCGAGTGATCCGCCACAACAAAGATTTTTGAAAGCTATAAATACTCATTGAAAGTTATAGCTTAGTATCAAATTTTAGACATTATAAATTTTTAGTACTTTTTACTCTCAAGTTTGGAGAGGGTTTTGGAAACTTAAAGAAAAGGAGTTCATCTTCCCCAAGTTGGAAGTGGGTCTTCTCTATTCTTCTTCCTTTGCTTAAATCAGGGTTTAATTTCTTATACACATTTGATTTTACTATCATTTTAGGTGTATTTTTTTATTTCTTGATGTGTGGCTAAAACCTTCTATTCTTGGGGTGTGATTTAGCAAATTTGTGTTGATATTATTGTTGGGTCTTGCTTGCTGATAGGCTAGATGTATTTTAATGGTGAGTTGACCTAGTGGTTGTGGTTTAATTTAATGGGTTTGTAGTTGCAAATACAAAGCCACCCATGTGTTTTCGGCTTGCCCGAGAGGGAGGTCGCGAAACCAAGACACTAGACTGATGGCCTAAGGAGTGGGTCGACATGAGGTTCAGCTCGAGAGGGTGGGCCCTAGTCCCATATCCTAACACTCAGCTCGAGAGAGTGAGTGGGGTAAGGCGTAGGCTGGTCTTTATGCGGTAAATGGATGTCTGAGAGGAACACATTTGACACGGGGTAAGTTACCCGAGAGGGAAGTTATTTGCATCTAAAGCTTAGCCTAGTCACTATTATCTTGCAAATTTCCTATCGAAAGCATGTACCCAACCATTTATCTCAATTTGTATTGCGGTCACATCCCAAGAACTCTTCCCTATATTTGATTTTCTTATTATTTTTGTTGTTTTTACTTACTTGTGACAAAAAACCCAAATTGATATTTGACACTTTAGTGTCCCCCCTTTGATTTACAATGTTTTTAATCGTTAATTTGTTTAGCTATGACTAGTTAGAACTATATTTTATTTTTCTATTAATTCTCAAAACCGCTCTCTTTGGACACGACCCCAACCCTTGGTTGGGTTACTATATTATCGACGATCGTAGACACTCGAACCGTAGTTAGTGTCGTTGGTCACCGATAAGCATCAGTAGGTGACTATCCCAATTACCCTTGAAATCAATCACACAATCCACCTTGATACCTCAAAACACTACCTCCCCCTTGTTCAAAAGCCATTACTTTTTGCTTATGAACATTTGCCTTTAATTCAAGAAAAAAAATAGGATCTTGGTCTTGCTTCTCTTTTACTTTTTACACTAATGATGATTCAGCCCCATTCATCACCACTACTCCTTCTTCTATGGAATCCCTTAGTCGAACTCCTAGCTTTGCAAGTCTATGCACCTCTTTTTCTAACTCTTTCTTACCTTCCTCAAAATGGGTAGTACTACCCATAGACAACCTGCTCAAGGCGTTAACAACAACGTTAGCCTTACCTCGATGATAAAAAATACTCATGTCATAATTCTTGAGTAATTCTAACCACCTCCTTTGTCTGAGATTAAGCTCTTTCTGAGTAATAACATACTGAAGGCTCTTGTGATCGGTGAACACATCCACATGAACATCATAAAGATAATGACACCATATTTTAAAGCAAATACTACGGCAGCCAACTCTAAGTCATGGGTTAGGTAATTCTTCTCATGAACTTTCAAATGTCTAGAGGCATAAGCTATAACTTTGTCATTCTGCATTGACACACAACCCAAACCAACTCTAGATGCATCATAATACACCACAAAACCTTGAGTACCTTCCGGTAAGGTCAAAACTGGGCAGTAGTCAACCTCTTCTTCAATTCTTTAAAGCTTTTCTCACAAGCTTCAGACCATTGAAACTTAACTATTTTCTGAGTCACTTTGTCAAAGGAGACGAAATAGACGAGAACCCTTCGACGAACCTTCTATAATAGTCAACCAAACCCAAGAAACTCCTAATATCAGTTGGAGATGTGGGTCTAGGCCAATTCTGCACTGCCTCTATCTTTTGAGTATCAACTCTAATTCCATCACCAGAAACTATGTGGTCCAAGAACGCCACAGACTCCATCCAAAACTCACATTTAGAGAACTTGGCATATAACTCTTTATCTTTCAAAGTCCGAAGAAATTATTCTAAGATGACTAGCATGATCTTCCTGATTCCTCAAATAGATTAGTATGTCATCAATGAACATGATAACAAACATATCTAAATAAGGGTTGAATACTCTATTCATAAGGTTCATGAATGTTGCAGGCGTATTGGTCAAACCAAAGGACATGACCAGAAACTCATAATGACCATAACGATTCCTGAATGCTGTCTTTGGAATATCACATTCCATTACCCTCAACTGATGGTAGCTTGATCTGAGGTCTATCTTCGAGAAACATGAAGCACCCTGAAGTTAATCGAAAAGATCATCAATTCTTGGAAAATGATACTTATTCTTGATGGTAACTTGTTCAACTGACGGTAATCTATACACATCCTAAGGGATCCATCTTCCTTTCTCAAATATGGGACCGGAGCGCCCCCCATTACCATTTCTCTGTTTGCTCTTAGGACACTCTCTTATAAAATGACCGTTCTGGCCACACTTGAAGCAACTAGTGGAGTCATCACGACACATCCTTGAGTGGATCCTACCACACTTAGCACATGCAAGAGTCTTAGTACCCCATTATGCCTTAATACCTTACAAATGTGCAGGTCTAGCTCAGAAGTTTTGAGAATTCTAACTATTGTACTCACATTTGTTCCTTGGTGCAGGTGCACTAGATGATGATGGAGCATGCCCTTTCTGCCTATGTTGGAAAGAAGACCGGTTCGCATTACTCTTTTTTCTGCCCAGATTTATTCCCTGATGTCTTAGCCATCTTATTCTCAAACTCTTCACTATCCTTCAGCTGGTCCTTCTCAACCTGTTGCACATGGATCATCAGCCTTGCTATGCCCATGTAACCTATTAGCATGGCTGCCTTACTTTCCTTACTTGACAGACGAGTTAACCCAAATACGAATAAAGTCATAGCAACCATCTCTTTGCTTCTCTTAGCTCACGAGGAAAGAAATGCCTCATGAAGGCACTGTCAATCATAGGCCAACCCAAAATTGGTTACGCCTAAGCATGAGTTAGAAAGATACTTTTATAGAAATACACTTTAACGCACGAAGTGAGTATGAAAGAAGTGAATGAATTCCTAAATGTTGCATCCTCCTAATTATCGATGTGGAACGCTTAACACCGATAACTAGGACTCTACAGACACGACTTCATAGACTCCCTAGGGCTCTTGAATTATGTTCTCTAATACCAAGTTGGTCACACCCCGTGCCTACACCCTGGACGTGGCCGGCACTCCAGAACCATTGATGGCCCCAAGCGAACCCTTGGCCTGGCTTACTTACTCTGCGGAAAACTTTTCTCAAGATAAATACTTTTAAAACAAGTAAATTGAACTGCTCAAAATATAACTTAGAATGTATTATAATAACATTCACTGCCGAAGTGGCAACTCAAGTCTCAAACTTAACTGAAAAGTAAAAGTAAAGACTCATGAACTAATATCACTAACTCTATCTATAAAGCCTCTAAACTCTGAGGGATGTCGGTAAAAGACCCCCGACCATCCTAATAACTGAAATAAGCAAGAAATAAAACAAAACATAACCAAAAGGACCCTTCGGAAAGTAATGAGGCTCACCAACTAACTCTGAGTGGTCAACTAGATCAACGATGCGCTGTATGTTGATCCTGGTTACCTATGTCTGCATCCTAAGATGCAGGCCAAATGACATCAGTACATTGAATATACGAGAATGCGAGGGGAATTCTAAAACAAAACATAAGCTTGAAAGGAACTGAAGAACTTACCTGACTCAACTGAACTAATTTCAATATAAAGTCATGTAAATAAATGCAGTATAAAGAAAAGCTTTAAAACATGGTTTTCAACTCTGTGTATTTAGAAATACAATAATAACTCTGTGTGTATGCAAAGATACAATATGAACTCTATTTGTATATGAAAATACAAATATTTCTGATGTATATAAAAATACAAAATACTGCTGTGGGAGTTTCTATAACCGGCAACCATCACTTAAGAGCTATAGTGATGATACAACGTTTTGCCTCACGCTCCGAGGGTCGTCCTATACCTTGCTGGGAATATAGAACCTGAACCACTAAGTGGATCCACTAGTCTATGCTAAAAAGCACTAAAGAATCATCTAAAAAGTATGACCCTTTTCTACCCATGATGGCTACATGGTTTATGGCGGCTCAGAGTACTCTGAACTCTCCCCCATATCTGTGCTCAATACTACTCCCAAAATATGATACTAGCTCTTTATGTTTTAAAAAACATAACTTCTTTCTGTGGTTTGAGATAATTGCTCAAAACTTAGCTCAAAGGCTATCTTGGAAATCTCAGTTCCCCTTCTTGCTTAATTGTGAAAGCATTTACTCTTTTCTGAAAACTAGCTCAAAGGCTCCTTGGAAAAGAAAGTTTCATTTCTTGCTCAAATGTGAAAACATTTACTCTTTAACTGAAAACTAGCTCAAAGACTCTTTTAGAAATCAAAGTTTCCTTACTTGTTTAAATGTGAAAACATTTTAAACTCTTTGGGAATACATAGTCCCCATATACTTTTGAAGAAATAAACTTCAACTTTACTCTTTACTGAACTCAAAACTCAAGTCTTAAAACAAGGTTAAATCATTTGTAAAAGACTTTTGGAAGACTCTATGAACTTCTATTAACTTGGCTCTTAACTTCTCTTGACTTGGCTCTTAACTTTGTTTGAATTGAATTATGGATTCAAGGATTGTGATTTGTGATAGGAAAGATCTCATGATGTTTAGGAGAGACTTTAGACAGCTAAACATGAGAAAAGATTAAGAAATCAATGTCTGAAAGCTGGTTCGAGGCGCGGAGATGTATTTAAATTTTGGTCGCGAAAATATTTTTTGAGGTAGAACGGTCCGTGACTGCTCCGCGACGCGAGGAAGAATTTTGCGAAACTGTGGGGCAGGTCCACGGCGCGGCCTGGGGCTCCAGATTATCCCGACATTTTTCTTCTTCATTTTCTAGCCCAATTTGCATAATTTCGATTTTTTTCTCCATATCTCTTTAGATTCAGGTACCCACAACATATATACAAAAGAATCTAACTCAAAGCAACTCTAATAATCAATCTTAAACTCTCAAGAACTCCTCAATCTCATCCCAAATTCAAGAACGAAAGCAATTCAAGAATATAACTCAAGAACATCAAATTCTCAATATTTTTAGGACGAAATTACACTGAATAAAACATGTTTGGCGCGTGGGTGAATGAACCCAACGTTGTGTGAACTCACATACCTCGTAGGGATCACCCCTTGACAAAATCCACAAGCGATTCGTGAAGATCTTGACGATTCTTGCTTCCTTTCCTCCTTTCTCCTCTTCTTTTCTCTTTTCTCAAAACCCTAACTCTTTTTCCAAAAGTGTAAACTGACTAAGATCAGTTTAGACTCCAATTAATTACCCAAAAACGAATTAAAATAATAGGGTATGGAAAAGACCAAAACACCCTTTAAAAATTTGGATTGGACATTTCCTTCTTTGAACAACCCAACTTCAAATGGGCATATCTCCCTCATACGAACTCGCAATCGCGCAAACTCGGTGGCGTTGAAAATATTTTTCCAAGATCTTTCCTACGATATCTGGAAACATACCTAAATCATCTTGATCTAGAAGTTATTATCATTTGAAGTTGACCAAAAACTCAACTTGAACACACTTAAAATTTTCCAGAATTTTTTTATACCTTCCAAAAATGACTATTTCCTCTTTTTAATTTCTTTATAGTTCTTTCTAGTTACGGGGTGTTGCAGAGGGTTCTCTTGGGGACCATCAATGGTTCTCGAGTGTCGGCCACGTCCATGGTGTAGGCTAGGGTTGTGACAAATATCTTTCATGTTCTGCTGATAAAGTCAAAATGGTGGTTTTTAAGCTCAATAAAAATAGTTTCAATGTGTCAAATGGTTTAAATGACCATTTTATCAATTATGCTGGGAGATTATTGGTGACAATGTCTGTATATTGGTGTATGTCTTCTTTAATAGATATATCATTCCTAAGTCCATTACTCACACAAAATTGATATTTTTACTAAAAATAAAAAAAGCTAATTCTAACCTTTTATAAGGCCTATCAGTCTAAAGATTTTTTAAAATATAAATTGATATATGATTGACTAGAAGCTTTACTATCCAAACTAATCCCTCAGAATCAGTCAGGATTTGTAAGAAGGAGAAATATATCATAACATGTTTTATCGGCCTAGAAAATCATTTCAGATATAAAAAAGAGGTAAGCCAATTAATATTGTTTTCAAGTTGAATATGACAAAAACTTATGACCGAGTAGTAGGGAATTTTCATAAAGGTGCTGGAAAAATGAACTTCAATTCTATGATGATAAATAAGTTGTGGAAATTATTAGTTATCTCCAACCTTATTCATTTTATCTGCTGAGAATTTTTTTAACGGCTTTAAATGTTTTTTTAAACCGACCGTTTAAGAGCTCTGGGTTACCTAAATGGAGTGAGAACAGTAATATGATACTATTATTTTTACCTCTGCTGACAAAACTAGTGGTCAATTGGTCATGAAAATCACTGGTGATTATGAGAGACAATCTGTACAAAAGGTAAATTAAGACAAAAGCTCCTTTTATGTTTTTCATAAAACTGTTAGGAATATCATTCAAGAGATATATAGAAGATTATACATGTTATAATTAAGGTATTTTCCATCTTTAATTTATTTTGGTTATCCCATTAGACATGCTAGGAAAAGAAAGACATTTTTTTAAACTAATACAAAAGGTACAGAGTAAATTGCATATTTGGAAAAAGAAATTCTTCTTCTTTAATGATAAATATGTGCTCATTAACAATGTTCTCAAAAGTTTACCTATTTATCTTCTTTCTTTTTTTCACCACACCTCCTAAGTGTGAAATTTATGATTTGCATAGATCATTTACAAGGTTTTTGTGGAACTTTAAAGAAGGTGAGAGTAGTAAACATTGTGTTACATGGTATGATTTTTGTTTGGCTAAAGATGAAGGGGGATTAGACTTGAGATCTCTCTTTGATGTTTTCAAAGTATTATTTGCTAAGCTCGAGTGAAACTTTAGAATAAGAAAAACTATGTGTTCCAATTTTATGTGGAATAAATACTGCAAGAGGCATAGACCTCAAGCAGTTGAATGGTGCAGGGGTCACAAACTTGAAAGCTTGTGTTTGAGCTAGAGGGAACATCGACCAGGAAATTTGATGGGAAATTAAGAGTGGTCATGCTAATGTCAGATTTAATAATTGGACACAATTGGGATCATTGTATTATTATCTTCCTATTTCAGATCTCTTTCAATTGAAAATAGAGGATATCTGACAACTTAGACAAAATAGGAAGTCAAATAATAAACTTTTTACTGGAAATGTTCCTATAAAAAGTCTATCAACACATTCAAGAAAAAGTTAATGTTTTTGTTGATCAAAATTGTTGGGACAAGCCTTGGTGGATGGATAACAGTTCAAGTAAATTCTCTGTGGCGAGATTTTGTTGGATGTTGAGGCATAGAGGAGGTTCAACAATATTATAAGCATATATGGATCAAATGAGTTCCTTTCAAACTTTTTTTCTTCTTCCAGAGGTTGTGTAAGAAAAGAATTCCTATTAAGACTATAAGAGTAAGGAAAATAAAAAGTTGTAGTTCAAGAATATAAAAATGGTAAATTAGATATTAGGGAGTTAACTTTTCAATGGTAATGGTTTTAGCCTTTTAAGGCTTTAAGCCTATAAGTATTCAATGTACTAGTACTAGTAATCTAGTATATGTTATATCAAGCCTCAAGGGTCAAGGATTTACTTGGGTCAAGATTATATGCCCTGAATTTAAATGGGCTTTAAATTTTTCCCAACCCTACCCTAATAACAAATTGTATTGGATCGACCTTATGGACTAAGTCCATTTTGACATCCCTAAATGTCTATACCCTAAACCTAGTCTATAAAAGGAAATAAAACGACCTACTTTGAGGGGACTCTTAATAAGCAGCGGCAGGATCAATTGCAGTAACATATAGATCCTTTCTCTAAACCTATATGGTCACCATTGATTTGTGTCTCTGTCTTCCTCGACATTAGAAGGTCTAATCTTTAACTCTCCCTCTCATTTATATATTCGAATGATGTCGTTTCATTTTTTTTTCTCTTTGAATGAGTTGATTTTATTACATACTTCTTTTTGTTGTTTGTTTAAGAAAGACTTTCTTTTCATTTGTGGTCAGATTTGAGTGGGAAAAGACTTCCTAATATTAAAAAAATCTTTTGTTGAATCAAATGCCTGCAGTAGCTAATCATAATTAGGTTTTATTTGTCTGCTTTGTTTTGTTTTGGTTGCCAAATAATTCGAGAATTTGAATGCTCTTTAATTAATTAATTAATTAATTCTCTGTTGTGTGTTTAGTTTCTCATTTTGATTAATATTGAATCATCTTCCAATTAAATTGGTTATTTCTTTCCAATTTGTTGTTGGTAAACTTGAAATAACAGTAAATTTGAGACATTAGTTTCTTAAGTTATAAATTTTCTAGGCCTAAAATTAATGTTTATGGCCTCAACTTTAATTTAATCACTAATGAGAACAAAGAAAGAAAGAAATAGTGATAAAATCAACTGTCCCAGTTTATTAAAATAATCTATCCAAGTGATAAGCACTAACGAGATCATTCATAATATATTGTCTTAACTAAAGTCGCAACTTTGTGCCTTATATAAAACAATCAATAAAATGGGATGGTCGCATTTATATGTCTTGACCCAAAACCTCTTTAAAATATAATTTTTTGATTCAACGAACATGTAAACTCTATATTTAGGTGTGATATACAAAGAAAGATCGGATTTACTCATCTTGATAAGTGCATGTCGAAGTTGAGGTCGCAACTTTGTTTCTTAGTCAAGAGTCAAGAGTGAAGACTAATAAAATTTAACAATTTAAGTGAAACATAGGCAAATGATCTATCTAGAAATAATTTGAAAATTCACTGTTTTAGCACCACATGATTCGGGGATGCCTCATACCTTTCCTAGGTCTTTTGTTTTTGCAGACCGATAAAAGGAATAATTCCTTTTTTTATTAGAGATTTAAAAAGGCAACTTGGAACATTATAACTCAATTCCAAGTGACAACTCTATAAATAAAAAATCTCTATTCAATACCATCACTTAAATTGAAAAACCATTTCTTCTTCGTCTTCGATGATTAAAAAAGAGGTGTGGCAACTAGTAATTAGCTTTATTATTAAGTAAGAATTATGAGTCATTATTCAACTAACTGGAACTAGTATATATAATTCTTATTATTTTCTTCAGTTAGTTTCTTGTGTCTTACTACTTTTAATAGGTATAGTATGCTTAAAAATACAACCACAACTATATAAATAAATAAGTTGATTATTTTTTCATGGAAACAACACATTTTATTCTTTTGATATAGATTGTGTCGGTTAAACTTAAGTGATGACATGTTTCTTTCTACAATCCTGACGTAGTCCATAGTTATGTCGGAATAGGGTTAAATAAGTTAACTTAACACTATGCAAATGTTGCAATAGGGTTCATGCTTTCTTCTTACCTGATTGTGAAAATGATTTTGCCTTATATGCATAGTTTCTAAAGAGCCTAAGTTTGAAAAATCATGTTGGGATTGTAAAACTTTGTGATGGAACCAACATGTTCTTGGTGCCATCGCAACCCTAGCACGATCTTTTAAACTCAAGTTCCCCAGAAATTCTATATGTGAGGAAAAATTCTTTTTACTTTCAGGCAAGAAGAAAATAAATTGAACCTGAAAACAACATCTGCATAGTGTTTAGTCAATTTGTCTAACCCCATTCCGTCGTAGAAATTGACTATGTCAAACATGTTACCACTGGAGGTAGTTGACAAAATCCAACTAATTTGAAATAGTATATATAATGTAACATCCCGCCTTAGAAAGAGCTAAATTTAGATAATGTTAAATTGGAAACAGCCAATCTGGCATTTTACAACTTATGCTTGAGTTATATGTTTTGGGTCTACTTCTAACGACCATAACTTTCAATACAGGATGAGTTAGGTGGTCCATGAGATATCATATGAAATGTATTGGAATCTCCTTTCCAACGCCATTGAGTTTGTGAATTTTCGAGGTCGTATGAGGGAGATATGCTCATTTAAAGTCGGGCTGTCTAGTTAAGGAAAGTTACCCAAAAAATAAGGGGTCTTTTGGTCTTTTCCTTACCCAATCAGATTAATTCGATTTTTAGTAATATTTTAGGGTCAAATCTGATTAGGGTCAGTTTTCATAAATTAAAATACACTTAGGGTTTTGAGAGGAGCTCAAAAAGAGGAGAAAAAGAAAAAAGTTCAAGGCGTTCGTCAAGATTCTTGAGTTTTGTTGTGGATTTCGCCAAGGGTTTGATCCCTAAGAGGTAGGTGAGTTCTCATAGTGTTGGGTTCGTTCACCCACACACCAATTATGTTTTTTAAGCAATTTCGTTCTCAAAATTGAAGGAATTGAGTTCTTGATTAGTGTTCTTGAAATATTGTGCTTGTTCTTGAATTAGGATTGGTTTGATGAGTTCTTGAGATAATGGTATGGAGTTTAAGAGTTTATGATAATATAGCTATCAACGTTAAAACAACTCTTTCACACAATTTTCAGCTGATACGACTCTTTGACGCTATTTTCATGTGATACAATATGTGCTAAAAGACCTAATACTTATCTGCTACAACTGAGTTGGACCCATTTCCGAGTCACTTGATAACTTTCAGCTTGACGTTGGGTTTTTGTCAAATATAAGATTGAACAAACCATGTCCTGCAAAGCATGTCAAATATGTCTCTTTTGAAGTTACCAGACCGTCGCCTATTGAGTGTCTATTAGATCGAGATAAATTTTGATGATTAAATAAGGGAACAAATGAAAGGATCAGGTTGTGTCGACATGTTTCTTTCATACGGTATCCGACTGGGATAAGGAGAACGTCAACCATGCGAATTAGAAGTAATAAAACAGTGGAGGGATTGCTTTTTCGACAAGAAACCGGTAGAGAAAGTTTCCTTTTATAAAGGAGTCCTACAAGGAAGAGGAAGCACATAAAGAATAACCCAGTTAAAATAAGATGCCTAATCCTACAAGAAGTAGGAACCACTACAAAAGTAACCGAGATCCAATTAAAGAAGGAAAGATCCTTGATCTATAAATAGGGCAAAATTTTCTCCAAAGAAACGTGCGCACTTAAACAGAGAGTTACAAGAAGAATACAATCAAATAGAGGGAGTTCATATTTGAGTGATTTTTATTACAAAATGCAGCCAATGCAAGGAAACAAGATTGAAGAACCTGATCGATATTCATAGACTTATGCTTTATAGTTCTTAAGTCAAGTTTGCTTGTATTGTGTTTTTATCGAGTTGTATTTTTAATCCTTTCTATATCCAGTGAAGTATAAACTGGAATAGGAATAGTGTCTTCAAGTTGGGGCGACTTAAAGACTTGGGAATATAAACCTTGGGGGGTTTTGTGTTGGAGTTTAAGAATTAGAGTTAGTTCCTACCTATGAAAGAGTTGTAATCCGAATTCATAACTTGAAGTGGGATCAACGATCTAGTTGGTTGTTGACATCTAGGTTACATAGGTTTTTAATCTTTTGTTGAGGCTCAGAGTTTAATGTAGTGGAGTTAAATCCTAAAGAGGTGTAGGTCGTGGTTTTTTACCCTTTATGAGACGCAAATTTCCGCGATGAAATACTGTGTCATTACTTTATTTGGTTTACATAACGTAACTATTGTAATCTGCAAAGGAACATATAAAATATACATGTTTCTTAGGAAAATTTGGAGGTCAGTATTCCAAGAGTGTCCAATATCAAGTTTAATTGGGACTCCAGTCAATTGGCTTTTAAATCCACACTTTAACAGATAAAACATGGATGAAATAATTCTTTCTGCACCTCCAAATACCATGGCTTCACTGTTTAAAAATGACGATAAAGTCTTTTCTATCTCTCATTCTCCATAAACAGTTTATACATGAAATTTCCAGATCGGTGCGACACTTGGTGCTAATTTGCCTTGAAAATAGGTTCTAAAAAAGCACCATTTGGTACATATTCTAGAGGTGAACACCAATTCTCTCCCAATCCAGAGAATACTACTCAGAGTGTTTATGAAAGTCCTAATACCTCGTGACAAGCTATCCATTTGAGTTTCTCCACCTGATTGTTGGGTTAAGTAAGCAAATAGAAAAAACTCTTAATTTCAGTTAGTTTAAAAGATTTATGACCTTTTATTTGTAGCACGATTTTATTTTTTACTTTGTTGAGATATGAAACCCTTTAATTTAGTGCATCAATGTGTCTGATTCCTTTCTTTCTGAGAATTACTTTTGGCATTATCTCACAGGTCTTGTGGTTATAACATGTAGCCCCCATTTTTTCTACCTTTTAATCAAAAAGTGATAATGTAAACCATTTCCTTTTATGTTAGGGATAACTTTTTTGAGATATATACTAAATTTTGAACACCGTTAACAATTTTTTTAGCTTCGTCATTGCGTCATACAAAGTTAATATAATAGAGACTAAGGCCTCATTTGTTTGCACTTAATGGAGGTCTGAATCTGAATTGTTCAGATCTTAACCCATTAAGTACATTTGTTTTTATTAAGATCTTGCCGCTAATTGAGTCTTAATGGCTCTGATTCAGTCAGATCCATAAATATGTCTTAATAGTATACAGACCTTAATCAACAATTATATTTTCATTATTTAGTTTTGCATTAAATGCTTTAAATAAAAACTACCGTTTTCTTCCACAAACCTTAAAAATTGCTTTCTTTCACATTTTTTTTTACCACTTTGTTCTCTTCTAAAAAAAATCACAGCCTCAATCCTATAAACCTTCCTTGCACTTCATGTGTTTGGTGTTTTCCACGTATTCCTATGATGAGTCATTTTAAAAGTGCATTAGTATAATCATTAAGAATCAATAAAGAACATAAATCATGAATAAATATGTAGAGTCTAGTTAAAAATACACGATAACATTATGACATAATATAGTAATTCTTGAACCTTCAATGATTTTGGTGCTCATATTCTTTACCATCGCCATTACTATTACTATTACTAGCATCTAACACCAACTATTATCATCATCATAGTAATAAATTATCTTTATCATCACTAGCGAACATAAATATTTTATAATTTATCAAATAATAATTTAATTACTTTTTACCTGATAAATATATATATTTATCATTTTTACAAATAAATAAATTATACACATTCATATGTTGAAAAACAAACAGTCGTAATCATCTAGTGTTCAGATTTAGAGAAAATATTTTAATATTCATATTTGCATTCAGATTCAGACGTCTTAATTTTAATGAAAATAAATGAGGCATAAAAGAACAAGAAATAGTGTGTATTTTTAAATACTTTTTGTTTCTAATGTGAATTTGGAGTATTGGAATAAAAATTCTGAACACTTGGTAAGTAATTTGTTGTTTTATAACAATGAAATAATGAGCTTATGATTAATACAAAAAAGTATTGCATTCTTAACATCCCTGTCACGACCCAAGCCTAGGGCCTAGACGTGACATGGCGAATGAGGAACCCGAAGGAACCCCAAACAAACCTCTCAAACTTGTCATCACACTTCATCGGTCGCGGAAGTACATTCAACATTAATTAACGGGAAATAGGGACTAAGGGCAAACCATTTCAAAACGACATCA
>JAJOOS010002592.1:0-13770 GCA_029582725.1 Solanum chiquidenum
ATGCATAACTCACCTCCAAACCAGCTACGAAACGACCCGTTAGTACTTTGAAAAAGTAAATCATACCTGATTTGCAAAGAAAATGCGATCTGACTTGTAACTAAAAGAAGGATAAACCCAAGAATTGCAAACAAAATGGACCTTGCCATGATTAGGCACATCTTCAAGTGTGAGTGACTTGAGAAAGAACTCATTGATATGCATATTTTTGATGATAAATGCACCTGGAACTCCAAACTCCTCATTCCAATCAAATGTGACACCAAAGGCTGTTTCACCTGCTGTTAATGGTGTTAGAGTAAAGAGAAAGTTCTCCAAGTAGGCTGGATTGCTGTGTTTCCCTTGTAAACCATTTGCTGGCAAACAGTGACGAAGTCAGAAATTTAGTTCAGATGAAAAATAGATATAATTCCTATCATGTTAATATTGCATCTAAGGTCGATAAAACATTTAGCAGCATTTATATACAGAGACAGTGTTGCTTATAAATACTCGATCATGTTATAATATTGTCACTAAATAACGACAACTATATTATTGTTGTAGAATCCTGTAGTGATTGCAGTGGCACATTGACATCAAGATCGTTTAGTTGATAAGATAATGTATAATAATAATAATAATAATAATAATAATAATAATAATAATAATAATAATAATAATAATAATAATAATTACAAGATATTATATGAGATTATTTTATTTTATGTTTAATCAAAATATACCCATATATCTGACAAAAAAATCCATAAAAATGTACTTTTCAAAAAATATATTTAAAACATTGTGAATTTTTGAGATATTTCTTAAGTTTTATGTTTAATTAAATTATATCACATAATTTTGAATGAATTGAGTGATATATTGAAAAATATCAGAATTTGTCAGTATCAACAATACGTATATTGAATGAATTAAGTGACATATTAAAAAATATCAGGATTTGTCAGTATCAACAATACGTATATGCTATTCACATATAAATATATAATCTATAGTAGGCACTCTCTATTTCAATTCGTTTGTAGTATTTTATTTTTTAGTTTTATTAGAAAAAGAATATTTTGGATTATTAGTATTTTTAAATTTCAATTTTTTAGATAGCATATTTAGTTTACAAGATAAAAAAATATTTTGATCCATTTTATATATTCTTAATATAAGATTACATGATTTAAAAATATTCTTTCTTAAATTACGTGTAAAATTAAAATAAAACAAATAACATTGAAACTAAGAAAATGGTAAAAGATAAAATTGTGCCTAATCTTCTAGATAACTTAAAATAAAACAATTAATTTATCGTGTGGGGTACAATTATTCAATGATAGATCTTGTCCTTTTCAATCATTTGCCCGTTCAAATACTATTTATATTTAAAATGAGATCAATAAAATGCAGTATTATTTTTATCTAATATAAAAATAGTAAAAAGAAATTGAAAATTTCAAATACAACTAAATCTAAATATATGTAAAATTGTCAAAACAGCAATCAAACCCCAAGGAATGGCTTGGTATCTGAGTTGAATTATGCATGTATTAAATTATTTATAAATAATATCATGTTTGATAGTTAGTTAGGAGGTAAGTTACTTATGTATAAAATTAATAGGGTATTAGATTTGTGAATTAGAAACCTACATATAACTAATCAGTCGACACCCCTCCGGTATAGGTAGCTCCATCAATATAACCACAATACATGTATACATTATGAAATAATTTATATATTATTTTATACAAGATAAAAAAATAAAATAATTAATATATAAATAATTAATGGAGTATGCAAATAACTAAATCATACATAACTAATATATAAAATTCTTCCTAACTAATCTCTAAATTAGTAATACTTGAGTAGCTCTAGAATTTTACACCAAATGACTCCTAAGTTGATAGACAGAATTTTGCACCTATTTTTGTATTTATTTGTTGTATAGAAATTAAAAATAGATAATATTTATTACAAAAATAAAATTAACACTTTAAATAATTAACGATATTAAATAAAAATATAATAGTAAAAAACACATAGTTATTATGAAATACTTCACAATATTTCCTACAAATAGGACTACCTAATAAGTTGTTAATGAATAATTTTGGTAGTTGGGACGTCTTTTTCTCTTAAGAAACTCCATAAAATTATTCGTAACTACTTCTTAAAAATATGATAAACATAGCATAAATGAATAAATGTTTTCACAGTAGCATCACTCTTACGTGAATTATCTCATGATGTATCATTTGTGTTATATTTAATTTATCATCCGCTATAAAATTTCTAACATATTTTTCTTATAAATCATAATACAAAAATGTGTTAACTTGATCTTGTTTCACATTTATATCTTCCAACATTGGATGTGTACAAGTAACCACTTAAACTTGTATAAAGTTGAATAAGTAGATACATGAATCTTACGTGACATAATACACACCAGAGGCGTATCCAACGGGGGGGTCACCGGGTTCACGTGAACCCATGCTCCCCTCCCGAGATCATATATCGCAGTGTTATTATTTAAAAAAATTATTAGATAACACCTATCTATAAGTGGTTATTGGTAGCACTTTTGACATTTTAATTAATTCACATATATATATTTCTAAAATTAGATAACACCTCTCTAGGTGGTTATTTGTAGCACTTTTGACATTTTAATTAATACATATATATATATAAAATTAGATAACACCTCTCTAAGTGGTTATTGGTAGCACTTTTGACATTTTAAATAATATATATATATATATATATAACCTATAATATTAAAATTTGAACATTTTTTAGTAATAAGAACCTAAATGTCAAACCGATCAAATTTATATCTTAAATCAATATTTTTGTAATAGTGCACCAATCATCTCGAAATTCTGAATACACCTCTGAATTTATTACACACCAATATGTAAGATGCAAATTGTCAGGTAAGCTGTCATGTAGGACGTGTGTGTCTAGTTATTCAACTTTATAGTACAAGTTTAAGTGTCTACCAGTGCATACTCAAAGTTGAAAGATCATAAATGTGAGTTAAGGCCAAATTAAATGTCATAGTTATATATTATGTCTTTCTATAATGTAGCCCGGTGATATAGCTCTTGACTAGTATTACAAAGGTACGAAAATCTTTATATTTAGAAATAATTAATTTTAAAATATCATATATAAGACAATCATAAGGTTCAAAATCTATCCTTATTTCCCTTCCAATTAAACTTCGAGTACTCCAATTGTAGGAGACACCTTCGACTAGCACAAAGGCATTCATCTAAACTTCCTTCGATAGAAAGTTACGTTATTTATACAACACAGATAAAATTATATTTTATATACAAACAATACATATTGAACCATCTTTAATAACGTTAATATCAACCTTCTTTAGTGATAATCTTGACCCTGTCACTGCAGCAGATAAAATAATGCATGTGTGATAAATACATAAAGTGCATGAGAGGTAACTTACTAGGATCACCTTGAACAGAACTAATTAATTGAAAAGAAACCTTTTGGCCAAGGGCCTCAAAGATTTTATCAGTCAAAGAACCAGCAAGATCAGTAAAATCTAGAGCATTTTTCTTCATCATCACCACAGTTCCTTTAACTTTCTTTGAGTCATGATGACCACCAATTAGTCCACCTACAATTTGACTTAACATGATGATGATGAATAAGAGAAAAAAATTCAAGTATAAAAAGAGATGATGAGTGAGCTTTTGTTGTGAAATTCCAATGGAAATGAGTCTTATTTATAGCAAAAAAAAAAAATAGTTGCTAGCATGATAAAGATAATAATAATAATAAACAATGAAAGAACAATAGACAAATCCACATGTTACGCGTTCTTAACTCCTCTTTTTTTGTTGTTGTAATTTTATACTACTAGTTGATTAGACATTTTCTTTTCTTTTTGGTGTTGGGTTTAAGATTTTCACTATAGCATTTTGTTTGGATGGTTGTTATGAATTATTTTATAATGTATCATATTGTATTGTTTTAGTGAATATAATATTTGGATAGGCTATATTATTATTTGTTGTTATTTATTTTTACACGCCTATTATTTGAATGATAAGCCTAAAAAAATAAATAGGGTAGAGTGATTATGAAAAGGTAAGGTAATTAAAGGAAAAATTAAGATTATTAAATAATAAATAAAGATAAAATAAGAAGAAAATATTAAGGTGACGATGAGATCATACCAAATCACTAGTTACACAAAATGGGACTCTTTGTCCTTTACCTAAGGATGAATTCAAACTATGCGATACAATAAAATTTGAGTAACGATCAAACCAAACATTGTATTTAATCTAACAATACAATACAACATGTAACAACAATCCAAACAAGGTGTAAGGGGGTTTGAAATATAAAAATATGGTGCTTAAGATTTGATTTGAACTAGAAATTCAAGGTGAATTTTGAACCCCCTCAGTAAAAAATGTAGATTGAAACTAGGGGTGACAAAATCGATCTCAGGTAGCCGAACTCATTTAAGTTTGGACGGATTATTGAACAACCTATCTATAAGCTCAACTCAATAACAATTGGATTGATGTGTAAGCCCAAATGAACTAATGAAAAATTTGGTCAAAATATTTTTTTGAAAGATTTTTTTTTATATGTTTTATATAGCCTGGGTATTCATGATTCGATTTGGAACGGTTATTGACGAAAATCAAAACCAAATCAATTAAGTCTGTTTTAAAATTTCTAAAACCAAATCAAACCAAATGAAAAGAATAACCATCGATTTGGTTAGTGTCGCTTTGGTTCGGGTTTTTGGGTTTCTTTCACTTTGAAAGTAATAAATTTGTTGAAAGCATGCGCATGTCAATAGACACAAATACCTAGTACATTAACAATCCATAGGAAAGCTACCGTGGACTCACTTAAACAATACTAGAGTTATAATACATAAATGTACCATTTAACTTGGCTTCAACTGACATATATATATCCTCCAACTTTGGGTGTGCACAAGTAGACACTTAAACTTGTATAAAATTGAACAAGTAGACACACGCGTCCTACATGACATAATACACGTAGGACACCACGCAAGACATGAAATTGCCATGTATGACGTAGGATATATGTATCTATTTGTTCAACTTTATACAAGTTTAAGTGCTTACTTACAGACATTCAAAGTTGGAGGACATAGTTATCAACAGAGGCCAAGTTAAAGGGCATGTTTATGTATTGTGTATTTAATATTATTTCACGAACAAAGTGATTCAATTAAGAGAAAGTGTGACTATATGATGTGAGGTATGATAGGTAAAGACTATAGTAATGAATTTTGATGGACTTGAGATTTTAATAGTTAGACTAAAATTTAATTGTTGGGCTTAAGGAAATGAAAAGTTAAAGACTTAAGTTAATTAAAATTTAACAAAATATTTATATTTTACTTATGAATAATATTTAAGTAATTACAAATTTATATATATAATTTCTTGGTTTGATTTGGTTATTTTTGCAGATATTTTTTTTAGTATAGCATGTTAAATTACGTCTTAGGCCTAACTCATACCCCAAAAGCTAGCTCAAAGGGAGGAGGATTGCCCAAGCCTTATAAGGAGTCCACCCATCTCATTAACCACCAATGTGGGACTTTTGTCATTCTTTAACAAAAACCAAATCAAATAGTATCGATTTTCAAAATTTAAAACCAAACCTAACCTAACCAAACTAAACCACATCAAATGTCAATTTTTTAAATCGGTTTGATTTAGATTGTGGACCAGTTTGATTTTCTAACCATACTCATAAACAACCTAGCCATAATAAAGAGAGATAATAATTTTATTAAGTACTAAAATCTTATAAAAAACAAATTAAATAATAAAAACTTAGTAAAAATTGAATAATTGATTTTGATCCGAACCATTTTGATCCAAACAAATTTTAATTAAAATGGATCTTAGCTGATTTGTTGGCTTGATCCATTTTAATCTGTTCAAATATAACTTAACCCGTTCAATTATCACCCCTAATTAAAACGGACAAAATAACAATTGCATAAACAATTGAAATTGCTATCTTATCATGTGTATAGTCTGAATTTTAGATATGTAGCATGAAAATGACTCGTTTGGCGTGTTTTTTCAAGAAGCATAGGTCAATTGGAAGCAGTAGGTAAGGGGACAATGTATGGCTTCATTATTGACTTTATAATCTGTGCCATTTACAATAGTTGGATTATTTTTAGCACCATACCATCGTTAAAAATAGACAAAATGCTTAAATATGTCATCAAATTTTTAGAAAAGACTTATTTGTGTTCAAGGCCCACCTACTACTCAAACTATACCTCTAAAAATCATTTTTTATATTCCAATATCGTTAGAATCATACCTTGAGTGGAAGGTCATAAAAGGGAAGCGTCAGAGAGGAAGTTATGAATACAATGAAGGACAGTAGAGTCATATAATTTTCATCCTAGCCGCAAATTCATCCGAGACACTTCTATCTCTAACCTTCTTATAATCTCAAGTTCCATAAGTAATTATCTATTTATTCTCGAGAATTTACAATACAAAATAGTAAGCATAAGGTTAAGAGAATATAAATACTACTAAAAATAATGGAAAAAAAAATTGACTGACAGAAGATCGACGGATAGGTTTGATCCAAAAAAATTGAGAAAATAGAACAAGTATATATATATATTGATCAAGTTTTACATTAAAATTATTTCAAATCATACTTTTTGTAGAATCTAGAATTTGTAATCATGATTCCAAATCATAGGTCAAAATACTGATTTTGAGGGTACAAGTCGTATCGCATGGTATATATAATAATTTTGCTAAAACGCCTCAAATTAAATTTCTCTCAATATGCATGGACAGATCTTGAGGGCAGCGAGGAGGTATACAAAAATTACATGGTATATATATATAATGATTTGTTTTTTATGAATACATATAGATCTTGAACCTCCTAGCTAGTTGAGGTTGGTACGTATAATTAAAAATAATATCATTTTTTTTATTTAGTTAACTTAACTATTTAATAGAAAAATAAAAATACATATTTTTTTCTTCGAAAAAATTGAGGTGTTAGCTTGAAATATAACTTTAGTTCAATTTGAAAAGACTAAAAGAAATAAAATATTTAAACGAGGACGGAGAGGGTAATTTAATTTGTATTAAATGGAATAATGGATAGTTATATTAATAATATCATCAGTTTCATCACGAAATAAATGCATGCATCCGATTCGATAGTCGTCACTTATTTAGGGAGCAATAAATAATTAAGCGGTTTGACAAATTAAGAAAAGATAATATTTTTTATCTATTATATTCTCAATTTATTTAGAGAGTTACTATTTTTTAATAAAGTAGAACCTCTTTAATGAATAAATTGATTTTGAAATTCTATCAACTAATAGAGGTAAAATAGTAAACTAATTATGCCAATTATTATTTCTTAATAGATGCACCAAGTAAAAAATGAACAAATAAATAGGAACATAGGAAGTACAAAATTTCACTCTGAGGCTTAAAAAATTGGGGAACTTTCACAAATAGTCACTATAATAAACTTAATTATGCTCCATAGCTATAGTTTGCATATTTACGGGTTGTAGCTATAATTTAAGTTGCCTCATTTGTATAATTCGCGGATTTGTATAATTCGCAGGTTTGTATAAATCGCGGGTACATTTGTATAATTCAGTTATTTTTGTATAAACTTGAAATAACGAATTTATACAATTACAAACATCAGAAGTGCAAATAGTTATACAAATTATATTATACAAATTTTGAATTATACAAATTCCGAATTATACAAATGCGCGAATTATACAAAACTAAAAAGCTGAGCTGTGTAATTATAGCTAAAAGTAAGCCGCAAATTGTAATTATGGTAAAATATAACTATATTAAGTAATTAACTATTATATGTTTGCTTCTACGCGTAATTTTCCCTAAAAAATTCACTCAAGGCATAAAAAATTTCTTTAAAATTTCGCTCACTTTTTTCAGGTATGAAAACTATATAAAATTTGTATGAAATCGCCCATTATTTTGATTATTTTTCACAATTTTATGTATTAAAATTGTATTAACTCGATATATATATATATATATATATATAATTTTCATACTATTCATTGTAAATTTTAAGATACTGTTGATATAAATACGAATGTAACTTCAAACTTCAATAAACTAAGACTAAAATTTAATCCTAAATTAGCTCAAATCCTATCTATAAATAGCCCCAAATTTTATATTCGAGAAATATCACCTACTGAAAAATAAAATTTACTTGCGATAAATTAATTTATCAACTTGAGCTTCGAATCCATTTAATAATTGACGTTGGTATGATTTGGAATTTATACATATTTTATTAACTCCTTCTAAAAAAAATCAAATGCGTGTTCAATCGCAGTAACCATTCAGTGGTGATGAAATAGAAGCAAAAGATGCTATTGATTTTATACATATTTTATTAACTTTGGAATAATTTAACTTGTGAGTTTCTTTCTAAATATTTTATTAAAGAAAAAAAAGAAGGAAAAGTTATGGCATTATTGAGGGGTCATAGATAGTGGATCAAATTGTAGGTATAGAAAAATTAATGCTCTTTACCAACATGTTTTTAAAGAATTTCAATCTTTTGTCAGGTTATGACAAAAATAAAATGATTATGCAATAATAATAATAATAATAATAAGACAGAGAAATTAATATAGTCAAAGAAGTTGAAGGAGAGAGGTTTTATTTCTTTTTAAAAAAAGGTTTAAAGTCATCTACAATCTCTTAAAATTGTCCGTATATTTCACTTGAACATCTCAATTGAGATTTGTACCTATTGAACACCTGTAGAATTTTGAATTGATACCATTTGAGTACTTTTTACCTACCTGGCATTTTGAGTGTGATTCACCGCTGATGAGCGCGTGAAAATATATAATCAGATATTTTTTAAATTAAAAAAATCTCTTTCTTCTTCCTTGTGTTGGTTACCACCACTTTCTCCGGCCGCTGTCATCGCCGCCACCATCATACACCTTTCTTCTTCTATCATTTTTTTCTAGTCACTTCACTTCTTTAACCATCGATCAGATTTGACATTATCGCCGCCAGCACATTCGTTTCTTTCTCCTCATTTAAGTAATCACCATCATCTCTGCCATTAATGCCGCCGCGTAGCTCTTTTTTCTTCAGATCTAGAATCGCTTGCTCGTGACTTGGTCGCATTTTTATTTTTTTTAATCTAGGACTGAATCTTTGTCGAGTTATAGAAGTAAGCAAAGTTACAACTTTGCAATTAAACACCACCACCATTTCTACAATTAATGTTCCAATCTATGAAACATTATTTTACTCTCAAAATTTATTTATTTTTTAATCTAAATGTTCCATAGTTGATTTACAATGTTACCGTTAAAGTTTTATTTTGTTTACTTTTGAATCTCAATATTCTGCCATTGTTGATACAAAAGAAGAAGAAAAAGTAAGAGAGAAAGAAATGGCGGATGGATTGGTTCTGATGGGCAACAGGGGAAGAGTGTTTGGTGGGTGGATGGGTTGTATAGGGATTACATAATAATTACTCCCTCGATCTTAATTTATGTGACTTACTTTTCTTTTTAATCAGTTTAAAAAAGAATGACACATTTCTATATTTAATAACAATTTAACTATAAAATATCTATTTTATCCTTAATGAAATGATTTACAGCCACACAAATTTTTATCATTCATTTTGGACCACAAGTTTTAAAAGTCTTCCTCTCTTTCTTAAACTCCGTGCCGAGTCAAACTACATCACATAAAATAGGATGAAGGGAGTATTTTTTAACTTTAAAATATCTTTTTTTCTTTCCCATTGTTTTTTAATAATAATTTTGACCCAAATAACATATGTCATAATTTAATTCATTATTGTGCCATGTCATCGTGAGTGTATCTCACTCACTTATCTCACTCACTTAATATTTGGGGCTGATTACTAAAAAAATGTTAAATAGGTATCAATCTGAAGTCGTAGAGATATTCAATAGGTACAAGTCTTAGTTGAGGTGTTCAAGTGAAATATACAGACAACTTTGAGTGGCTACTGTGAAAAAAAGTTTTTATTTATCTCTCATCGTACTTTTAAAAAAATATTTATTCCTATCATCCAACTTTGAGTTCTTATTTGTCTTTGAACAATTAAATTTCATTTTTTTTAACTCTTATTATCCTAGGTGACCCTTATACATTTTTATTGATGCCTACGTTTTTCTATGGAAAAGTGACTAGGCAAATATGGTATTTTTTTTTTATTCATTTTTTTACACCCTCCCTAGGAGCTTTCACCCCTTTCGCTCCCTTGGTGACTCGAACTCGCATTCTTCGGATTGAAAGTGAGGGGTGCTTACCATCCGAGCAACTCCCTCTCATCGGCAAATATGGTATTAGGAATGGATTTAATGGGTTAGATGTGTGGGTATAATAATTATATTGGAAGCAAGTTTAATTGTGATAAAAATATATTTATGTAGGTATCACGTAGGATAATAAAAGCGGACACATGGGACTTGACAATCCAATGATAAATATGAACTCAAAGTTGGACGATATGGACAAATATGTATTTAAAAAAAAAGTATAACCCAAGGTAAATATAACTTTTTGTAATAGTATAAGGGTAAATATGACACTTTTCCATTCTTTTTAAACTTAGTTAGGCATTTGGACATACGATTTCATCTGATGATTTGAAATCATGAGATGAAATCAGCGTTTTGACATGTGATTTTTCCATCTCATGATTTCAAATTTAAGATCCAAATAGTTTAATTTGAAAATTTCATATCATGACTTCACATTTTTCAAATACAAAAGTTAATCCACAAATTTATATTTTGTAAAAATAAACTATTGTTTTTTATCTACATATTTTTTTTTGCGAGAATATAACCAAAGGATTGATAAAACATAAGCAGAATATGAACATGATGATACAGTTACTAATGACATTAATCATGTTCATTTTTAGAGAAAATGGCCAAAAGCCCCCCTAACCTATAGCCGGATTCTCAACTACACACTCATACTTTACGGGGGTCCTATTACCCCCCTAAACATTTTTTTTTACTAATTTTTTCACCCTTATGAATTTTCTATATTTATGAGTAAAACATACGACTTAAAATTTCAAATTGCATGTCTAAACAAAATTGTAACTTCATCTCACATAAGAATAAATATAACTAGTTTTAATAAGTTGGTAAATGTAGCTTTAAATATAATTGTAGGAGTATATTTTTGAGAAAAAAAAAACCATAACCAATGATAAATATTAATTTATTTTTTATAGTAAAATGACAAATATGATCCTTTTATCGTTTAAAAAGTAGAAAATCACTTAAGCTTAACACATGAATACATATATTATCACCATTGATGGATGTGATGCAACAGATGATCGAATGAGGCTATTTCTTCCTTAATTAGAGGTCTCGATTTTGAGATTTTGGTATGGAAAAATTCTTGATAGAGAGCGTTTCCATCCAAATGAGGCCCTATGACACGTATATTCAAAATAATCGGATTTATAATATAAATCCAATGTAAATTCCGAACACTAAATTTAAGACAAAAAAAATGCATATAATCATTAAGTACCTTTACTTGCGAGTAACAACGAAAGAACCATCAACAACATTTTAGACCTCTAAGCTTTTTAATTTTTTTTCTTACTCCGTTTAATTACTTTTACTAGTCCGTTATTGACTTAATACTTTCTTTAAGAAATTACTCAGTTGTTAAGAATTTGTTTTATTGAATAATTCACATTAACAATATTTTGAAAATTTAAATTTGATTGTTAATACTTTATGTAATATTTAATGGAAAGACTAATAACAGAAGAAAGTAAAAAAAAAAAAAAAATCTCCCGGCCTTTTAAAATAGAAAAAGAGAAAAAAAATATTTCTAAAGGGACCAGTAAATTACTTATTCAAAAATTTACATCGTTTAATTGGGTACGAAGACTTAAAAATAAAAAGTGAGTTTGTTTAATTGGGTACGAAGAGTTAAAATAAAAATTTATATATTAGTGTATAATACATCTTATAATTTTATATAATATTGTATATTGGGTGTATTGTACTCCCTTCGTCCCCATTTACTTGCCAAATATTTTCTAATTTGATTTTTCTTTGGTCATGATCTAAACCATCGTGATTGGCACCCACACTAACCCTCTGGTGGGAGAATCATTACTACAACTCATACTAAACAACTTAACCAGAAGCTATGCATATAAAGATACGGAAGCAGGTTAAATGACAATAAAAATGTAACATCCGGCAATTAGAAATAACTATGAAGAGGCTCAGAATTTGGAATTTATCATTTTTGGAAGGAATTCAAATCTGGAAATTTGGTCAAGTGTGGGAAATAAGTGAGTTTTTGGGAAACTTTGAACAGTCATAACTCCTAGATCAGGATGAGTTAGGTGTAGTTCCAGTTATGGTTGCGAAGCTCGTGGAATGATCTTTCCAACGCCGCCGAGTTTTCTCAATTCCGAGTTTGTATGAGTGAGTTATGCCCTTTCGAAGTTGGGCTGTTGGTAAGGAAAGTTCACCCGAAATTGTAAGGGTATTTTGGTCTTTTCCCTAACCAATTCTTTTGGTTATATTAATGTGTTAGACTGATTTTTGATCAGTTTTCCCTTTTAAAAGTGAGAGTTAGGGTTCTTGAGAGAAAAGGAGAGAAGAGGAGAAGGAGAAGAGGAAGCAAGGATTCGTCAAGATCGTCGTGGATATCGTCGGGGGTGATCCCTTATAAGGTATGTGAGATCATAGTGTTGGGTTGGTTCTTTCCCCCACACACCAAACTCGTTTTAAATTCTGAGAAAAGATTGGTTGTGTTGTTGAAGTTGTTGGTTGTGTTTGTTGAAGTTGTTGGTTGTGTTGTTGAAGTTTCTTGTTGGTACCACATGGTTCCGGTTGAAATTCTGAGTTGAATCTATTGTATGCTAAGGGTTTTTATGATTCTAAGTGTTTGGGGCTGGAACCATTGAAGTTAAGGAGGTTTAGAGTTGGAAAAATGAAGGAGAAAAGTCGAGTTTTCTGGGGAAAGGGGTGGCGCGTTGCGCCTGCCAGCACGCCCCAAAAGGGACTCTGAAGTCCAGCCCTTGGGGCGGTGCTCCTAGCAGAGCGCCAGCAGGCCCCTCGGAAGTTTTAGGGCTGTCGCCCCACGCCTCTCAAAGCGCCAAGGATGCCAACCTTTCCCATTCATTCCCCACTTTTTCATACATGTTCCTTGTTAATGTACCTATGTTTTATAGTTGTTTTCCACACTCTAAGGTACATCTAAACATCATGAACTCATCCATAAACATGAGATTGTTACCCTTGAATCCATAATCCAATTCGAGGAAAGTTAGGATCAAAGTCAAGTGAAGTTAAGAGTAAAGTCTAGAAGTTAAGAAGCAAGTCAAAGCAAGTCTTTAAAGTTTTCAAGAGTCTTTATTGGACATTTTAACTTCATTTTAAGACTCAAGTTTCAAGTTGAGTAAAGAGTAATCGCTTTCTAAATGAAGCAAGAGAGGAAACTGAGATTTCCAAGATAGCCTTTGAGCTAAGTTTTTGAGTAATTATCTCAATCAACAGAAAGAAATATGTTTTAAAAACATCAGAGCCAGTACATTTTTGGGAGTAGTATTGAGCACCGAATTGGGGGAGCGTTCAAAGAACTCACAGCCCCCATAGAACCATGTAGCCATCATGGGTAG
>JAJOOS010002593.1:0-34088 GCA_029582725.1 Solanum chiquidenum
AATTGATCAAATTTTTCCCAAGTCCTCAATCAATTGGACTTGATATTCTTCAGTCATGTGAACAAACATTTTGCGAATACTAAGATTAAGAAAGTGCGACACTGCCAATGAAAACTGTCTTTTATCAATATTATGCTTAGTCATAAGATTAAGACATTTTTTTTATTATGAAAGATCAAAAAAGTATTACTCCCTTCGTTCTTATTTATATTCACCAAATGAATTTCTACTTTATCATTTATATTCACCAAATTTAAAGTAATAATAAATTTATACTGGTGAGAATAATAAATTTTAAAAAGTAATGATGTGATTATAAATTTTATTTACATATGAAACAAATGGTTAGTAGATATAAATGTGGGGTTGTTTTAACAAAATATAAACTCATTGATCAATTATTGTATTAAAATATCTCAAATCATAATATACCATGGTTTTTGGAGAATATGGTATCACCTCTCATGATATGGAATCATGAGATGGAATCAGCGTAAAATCGCATGTCCAAACATTGATTCCATCTCACGACACCATATCGTGATATGGTATCGCATGGCCAAACGCCTACTTAGTGTCCTGAAATCTATATTTTGTCTCAATATATGATGAAAGCCCTTAAGTTCAGGTATTTGAAGTTTGAGGGAAAGCATGGACACTACCTAGAAAAAAGGAACAAAAGTAGCTGCAAGAACAAAGAAATGAAGATCTGAGAATCACTGAACCCATTCGGCGAGTCGCCAAAAGGTCTTATCCTCGCCTTTTGTTCCAGTGTGTTGAACCCTGAAGGAATGGATCAAATCAGCGGTAAAAAGGAGCAGTCGGCGTGTCACCGATCAGTTCCGCGAAGCAGTACTACGTCACCTAATGATCCCAATTATGACGATGTTGAAGGCTAATGCAAGACCGTGATGAACTAGACCAAAGGGGGGATCGCCGAGTTGATCGGCGATTCCGACTAACTTCGCCAAGTGATCCTTTGCAACACATATTTTTGAAAACTATAAATACTCGTTGAGAATTATTATTCTAGTATCAATTTTTTTTCTTTGAACAGTAATTTTTCAGACTTTGCTTCTATTTTTGAGTTCTAAGTTTTGAGAGGGTTTTGAAGAACTTGAAGGTTCAAAGGGTTTCAACTCCAAGAGTTTGGATATGTGTGTCATGGATTCTTCACTCTTGGCTTGTTTTAAGACTTAAATCTTCATACCCATTTGAATGCAAACTCATATTGGTTTAAATTTCTATCTCTTTTACATGTCTAGCTAAAATCCCAATTCTTGGGGTGTGATTTTGTGAATATGGGTTAGATTATCTATTGGGTCTTGCTTGTTGATGATTTATTTGTTGTTTAGAAGTGATTTCATTTAGTAGTTGTGGTGGAACTTAATGAATTTTAGTTGCTAATACAATTTCACCTTTTTGTTTTCGGCTTGCTCGAGAGAGAGGTCGTAAACCTAAGACTACTAAATTGATGGCTGGTGAGATTGGGTCGACATGAGGTTCAACTCAAGAGAGTGGACCCTAGTCCTTCTCCCACACACTCAGCTCGAGAGAGTGAGTAGGCTAAGACGGAGGTTGTTCTTCATGCGGCAAGTGGGTGTCCAAGAGGAACCCATTTGATTCGGGGTAGGTTGCTCGGGAGAGAATTTACCCCCTCTATAGTCTTGTCTAGTCACAAATATTCAACGGATTTACTATCAAAAGCATGTACCCTATAGTCTAGTTTATTATGTATTCCTATCACATCACAAGAACCCATCTCCTTGATTAGTACTCTTTGCATTTTTGCTTGCTTTTACTTACTTGTGACAAAACCTCCATTGATAATTGACGCTTGCGTCACCCCTTATATTTAACATATTTATATTCAAAACTGTTTTTAGCTATGACTAATTAGAACTAAATTTTATTTTTCTATTAATTCTCAAGCCCACTCCCTAGGGATTCGACCCCAACCCTTGGTTGGGTTACTTTACTATTGTACGATCGTAGACACTTGCATTGGAAGTTATGTCTTGATTATGCAAACATCACCGAGACAAGACGCCTTTGGGTGGTGGAGGATGGGCCAGATCGAGTGCGCCAAAAACACTGGCCTGAAAAATTTCCATAAATAAGGAAAGTCGGTGATGATCAGGGCCCTTCGGCGAATTGCCGACACCACTCGGCGAGCATAGACTAACCAGCCGAAATTATCATTGCGTTTTAGGGATTAGGGGCGCAGAAAAAGCGATCAAAGAAACATTTCGGCAAGTTTCCAAGTGAACTCGGTGAGCTCAGGCTTCCCGTCGAAAGTTACATACTCTAACTAAGACAAATCACAAAATTAAAGGCGATCAAATGGGACGTTGGCGAACTATCGAACGGTTCGGCGAGCTCAATCCAGCTCGCCAAACAGCCCAATGTGTAAAATTTCAACCCCATTTCCCAAAATCAAGCTCACAGCCCCCCAAAAAAAATTAAATACCCACATTATGCAATTCACACAAGACCCATGCCTCTGGGGTACTCAGATTTCCCCCAATTTGGCCAAAATTGGCCATTTCATGACTTTCGCCTTTAAGAATGACATCAATCGCTCCATCATTGGTCAAAGTACACCATTTAGCACAATTAGGGGTTACTCAGACTTCACCTAACAAGACCCAACATAAAATAACTGCAACCCGATAATTTACGATCAATTTTAACACACAAAACTCAGGAAATCATCATTTTAAACAATTTTGTATAATTTTGAAACACAAAATAGGCACAACAACGCATTAAACACGATTCAACATAGACCCTGCACACATCATTACAAAATTATCAAATGTATTCGAGTTCAACTACTAATCTAGAATTTGGGGTTCAAAAACTGAACCTGATTGCCAAATTTTATGAAATTGATATGCTAGGCGGAAATGTAATCCAAATCTGAGCATGAGATCCAACACAAAAAGCAATGAAAATAGGAAACTATGGAAATTCTAGAGTGTGTGTAAGAGTGTACGATGGTAGAAATAAGAGAATGTGAAAGATTTTGAAAATTTAAATCGTTTAGCCTTTTGAAACCTTTCAATTGTGGCCCTTTTCGGCGGTGTTATTCGACCATGCCGTGTGTTAACTTACCTCGTCGAGTATTGCAGGAGCTCCAGAATCAGGCTCGCCGACCTCTTCGGTGACTTGCCGATTAATCCATTGGCCAACTGAGTTTTACAGTATTCCACCTCTGATTTTTGTGGATCCAATGGTGTCCAAGTCAAGCTCGCCGACCTCTTCGGCGAGTCACCGACTGGACTATTGGCTCGTCAACCTGCACATTCTCAAACACACTCCACTTTTCAACCTGTACAATCAACGACCATTATTCAAAATTAAACTTAAAACATTAAAAACTTTGGTTGCCTCCCAAGAAGCGCCTTAGTTAACGTCGTGGCACGACGCAAGTACCCGTTCAAGTTTCATTCTTGGGGTTTTCCATAGTATCACTAGGCAACCTCCCTTGTTGTCTTGGGTTCAGACGTGAAGAAATTTGACCCATTTAGGTCTCCAACTGCTTGATAGAGACTGAGTGAGAGGTCACTGTCTAGTTGAGAGTTGACACATCCTCCTTCATTTATTTCAACACTTTATCGGACCCTTAAACTTTATTTAGAATGCGTGAGAGCATGTCTTCCCTATGACCACCCTCAGAATATTTGGGCTTTTGACACTCATGGGGAGGCACATATCTATCCTTCTACCCTTCTCTTTACTTCCAAGAGCCATTACGATCAAGCGGCTCTCTGACATGGTCTCTCAAGCCCTCATCTCTATTCCAACCTTGATTACCACCTGGACTTGGGTATTTTCAATGATAACCTCCTTCTTGGTTGGCTAGGAAGTTCACTTCCTCATTGTACAACGCTTCAAATTTGGCCTCCTTGGGGTTTACACCACCAACACCGACAAAATTAACACTCCTTGTACCAGCACCCATGACATTCTTGGACAAGATGTCCAATGGTCATCATCTTTTCCATGTTTTGGTCTCTCTCTTGATCTTTTTCAATCTGCTCCTTTGTAAATTTATAAGTAAGAGGGGAGACTTGATCTTCGCGGGTGTACCATGCCTAGTTAATCTTGTTCATGCAATCAAGGAGTTGGACTGCTATTGCATACAGTTGTTGCATTAATCCTCCCATAGAAAGTTGATCAGCCACTCCCTGTTCACCGAATTGAGGCTTCTATAAAAGTATTGCAGTATCACATTATCAGGAAATCCATGAGTTGGGTATTGCAACACCATCTTTTTAAACCTCAGTCAAGTCTCATCGATTAGCTCACCCTCCAAGCGCTTGAAGCTTTGGATGTTGTCTAGAAGAGTCATCATCTTCGAAGGGGGAAAGAATCCACTACCACAAAAAGAGTGTTTAGCAACAATTATTTTACGGAAATTACCTAATAGTTACTAATGTTATTTTCTAGTTCAACAATTATCGGTTAACATACATTGACTGGGTAAAGTACCACTTTACCGATAATTATAACAAAGCCAAGATAAAAGTGAAAAAAGTTATAGGTTTTTACGTATTCTGAAAGGAAACTCTACAATTGAACCTTCCCCTTGCATTTCTCAAGCTCATACAGCCTCATCCATTTCCCCTAACAGATAATTATTGTTTGTTTTGTTTTGTTCAAGTATAATTGATTAGAAGAATGCATCACTAATCATTAAACCATTCTTTGCCCACTACAAAAATTCCTAGGGTTTTGGTTCTTTCGTATTTTTCTTCAATGGTAATTCATTAACTATAGTTGTACCGATGAAGATGTATGGTGATGCTTTTAATTGCGCTATCTGTTGGAGGAATCTTCATGCCAGTTTAATTCACCTATTCTAGAACAAATCGATGTCAATTTACAAATTTATAGGGAAGAAAGTGTTTTCGGAAGAGGGAATGTGTGGTGCACATGAGTGTACTACTTAAAGAAAAAAAATTACTCTCAGAATGACTTCTTGTCGCATCCTAGCGAGACAAACATATTTCTATAGCATAGAGTTGAGCTGGTTAGTATTGCCATTGAATAGAGTATGCAATTTATTAAGTATCTCGATTTAATTGTTTGCTGTCAAATTTATAAAAATTGAAACTTTAAATGGTCAATGACTTTACCAATTTATTCTTTTTAATTTCCTGTTACATTTATGGAGTTAATTATTTTTTACTTAGGTGTGTAGAGAAGTCAAGATCACTTTAAACCATCAAATACAGTCAGTTAGTTTGATACTTACACAAAATTTTCTCTTGGTTCATTTGTTGATACTATATATTGCCTGCTATGTTTGATTGTACAGGATAAGTTCAAGGATCTTGCTTAGTGTTCAATAAAATGTCATTATGAGATTTTATATTATGAAGAGGGACACATGTCTAGCATGATATTTTATCACCCCAAATTCAACGTAAACCACATGTCCTTTTCAATACTCCCCCATTTAAATTTATTCGTCTACTTTTAATTTGGCACAAAGTTCAAAAAATTAAGTTAGACTTATGAATCTACGGGTGATCTTCAACTAAAGATTCCCTCTATTTCAATTTGTTTGTTTACTTTTGATTTAGCATGGAGTTTATGAAATTAAGTAAGACTTTTAAATATTTGTCTTAAACTAAAGGTATGTAGAATGTATCATAATGTCCCTTAATTTTTTGTTCTTAAAAAATGTCTTGTGAAAACTTTAAATCGAAGAGTTGTCAAACAAGGAAAAATAAATTTTTCTTAAAATGAACTAAACAATAAAGCAAGACTGTAAGTTTAAATGGTGTGAGTAGGCTTTATTTAGGTAGCCAATTTCTAATGTTTTACTGTGGTTATGAGAATCTCTTGTTTTCTCTCGTGTCAATTCCTTATTGGACTTGATCATAAAAAGTAAAGTACATGTGCATAATTTTTTATGGTTATATAGCATATCTAGAATAAGGAATGGCTTTTCAGGGCCTAAAGCTTAATCTTGAGTGTAGGCCCTTTAGTTTTTTCATTAATTATGTTATCGCTTGAGATGAAGGCGTCTTTATGGACCAAAATTAACAAATTAATTGTTTCATTCTCTAACAAGTTCTTTAAGATTTCAGCTGACTTTGGATTGGGTGTGAGAATGGCTGCCAAAAATATGCAGAAATGGATGGTGACTCCATATTTTAAGAGTATGTAGAATTTCTACTTTTCAACCATTTGACGATGTATTGGAGTTAAAAAGTGGTGAATTTTCTACTTTCTTTCGGAACTTGAGCTGGTTGATATAGTTTTGTACCATTACCTTTGTATTCCCCGGTTATCCCTTGTTTGAGTATGGGAAAGAGATTTTCAGGTGATAATTGATTTTTGGCATGTCATTCTCGTACTGATTGAGTCTACGGAGGTATCATTCATTTGGAGAAGTAAAAATGTTACAGGTAAATGAAGTTGAAATTATTTAATGTTGCAAATAGATTGAACTTATTCTTATACATGAGAGAATATGAGCATGTTATGTAACTTTAAAGTGAGGTAGGACCCCATTGATTTTATTGATCGAGCTAAATTAGTTATATTTAGTACTTATAACTTCTAAGCAGTGAAACTCATGGAATAATGACCAACAAAAAGAGAATAATTTTCTTTACACCATTACCTTTATAAGTTCTAGATGGTTAATAGTGTAGGATATAACTGATGTTGCCTTAAGAATTTGAAGATTTTGTTAGGTTTATGTGAAAGTCCCTTTCTTTAGTTGTAGTAGATATGACAACCCATTTAAACACGTGCTCAAAAATCCAAATAAAGATTTTTATTATTGTGTTGTTCTTTCTAACTAAAAGACTTGATCTATGTTGTTGAGGAAAGACTTTCTTATTAAATATTTATAGCAACTTTCTTTAGATTTATCTCCCTGCATGTGTAGCAACTACCCCAATCAGAAGACTAATGTATGTAATCCTGAAATAAGTCTCATTACAAGGTAACATACATTCATAATACTATACCAAGTGACAAATAAGGGACATCTGTTTAAATATGTGTTGCATCAATGTTAGTAGTTCCAATCAATTTTTAAAATTTATGAGTTCAACTAAATTGAAATATGAGAATTATTTACCACAATTACCTCATAAAATAGTTGAATCACAATAATCGGGAAGGATTCTAGTTACTGTCTCAATAATAAGACGGCTATAATTGAGTCCATGTCACAAATGTTGTTGTCTAAACTATCCAAAAGTTATTTAAATAAACCGAGCCAACTCTCAGAGTTATACAACTTAATTGTAACTGTAATATGATGGGCTTATGTTCTTTGATAAGCTAAGAAGTCATCCTCTGCATGATTTTCTCAAGTTCCGCCACTATATATGCTAGATTTTCATCTGTCTAATGTTGTATCTTTCTTCTAATATGTAATTGTTATGAAACAAGTGCACATTATTTAACTGATTTCTTCATCATTACAGAATTAGTTAACATTATGATTACTGAAAATCTATTATGCTTTCATGATCAGGTTATTGTCTCTTGTTCATTGGATTTATTTTGGATACATAGAAGCTGGTTGACCAAACATTCATTTGGTTCAATTAAGAGCACCATTTAAGTCAGCGATATTGATCATCACGTACTCTCAAATTTGCACAAGAACAGCCACAATCACACACGAAAGAAGTGGCACAAAATTTTCAAAAGTGATCAAAAACATTTCCATTAACAAGGAGCTACAAACTCAAATATTCACAAGATAAGATCAAAAGCCAATTAAAACACAAAATCCAATATTCATCAATATTCACAAACATAATTAAAACATAAGAGGTAGGTTCTGAAATACCTCACCCCACCCACAAAAGAAAAAAACAGTTTTCCTCAAATGCAACAAAAACACAAATATCACACAAAAAACAGAGAGGGAGGTAAAGAATGATCTTATCTACATAGTCGCTCCGTCTGTCGAAGCATCAATACCCGTGGGTACACTCTGGTCTTGGTCATCAGTGCTCGGGGTAACACTCTGGTCTTTGGCATTGATGCCTGGGGCACACTGGCCCCACTAGAGCTGTCCATAGAGGAGTTTGTCAATGATGTACGAATGACTGACTGTACTATTGTCTCGTCTAAATCAGGCAAGTCTCCACAGATGGTCTCCTCCTAGACATCGAGCTACTCCTCATCTGTCTCCTCCACTAACTCAACAACAGCTACATCCTCTATAGTCTAATCTTCAGTGGTAGCCAGAAGCATATCAGAACTAGCCAGAAGCATATCAGAACTAGCCGGGATATATGTACCTGGAACCTCAGGGACCTCTGATGACTCAAATAGTTAAGTGAAGTCTTTTGGACTTCAGATGGTCCACATCTTTCCTTAACTCAAAAACCTCAGTTTTCAAAGTCGTAACATCAGTAGTAATCCCTTGTCGACTCTCACAAGTATCTACTCTCGCCGTGAGAGCATCAATAGATGTTAGGAGGAGTGTCAAAGCAGCTAAAATGGCTCATTCTAGCTGGGAAGCCCGCACATCTACAGAATGGGCTAGGTGCCCCATTTTGAGGAGCATGGCCTGAGTGATCGGAGTCCTCCAGGTAGTGGTACCTAAAGTAGAACGCTGGGAGGCAGTGGTAGAACCTGGGGCCTCGGAAGGAGTGGAAGTAGATGTACCTGAAGGCCTAGAGGCCGAAGTAGGAAAGGCTACCACTGCAGGTATAGAATTAACATGAACCTCCAGGGATATATCCACTGAAGCTACTCTCCTCCTATCCTCCTTATCCCATGTATACTTGGCCTCTATGCATAGGATATCGGTGGAGGATGTGGGAGTGACCTCAGTGTCCCTCTTCTCGCCATCAAGAACTCCAGCCCGCCGACATAGCTCTGTAATAAGCACTGGGAATGGCAGGGATGTGTTTTGTTGTTTGGCCCTCATGGCCATCTCCTGCTCTATAATCAGTCCCAAATTGAGCCGCTTCTTGGCGATGATGGACCCGAGTGATGAGTCCATAAATTGGACTTATTTAGGGCTATATTTTGATAGAATTAATGTCCTCAAATGCATATTTTGTTTCAATAACTGATGAAAACCCTTAAGTTTCAAGTATTTGAAGTTTGAGGAAAAGCATGGACACTACTAAGCAAAAAGGAACAAAAGTAGCTGAAACAATGAAGAAATGAAGATCTGAGAATCGCCAAACCCATTCGGCGAGTAACCAAAAGGTCTTATCCTTGCCTTTTGTTTCAGTGTGTTTAGCCTTGAAAGAAAGGATCAAATCGGTGGTGAAAAGGAGCAGTCGGTGTGTCACCGAGAAGTTCCGCGAAGCAGTACTACGTCACCTAATGATCCAAAACACAACAATGCTGAAGGCTAACGCAAGACGATGATGAACAAGACCAAAGGGCAGATCGCCGAGTTGATTGGCGATTCCGACTAAGTTCACCGAGTGATCCTTCGCAACATATATTTTGGAAAACTATAAATACTTGTTGAGAATTGTTATTCTAGTATCGAATTTTTAGCTTTGAACAGTAAAATTTTAGACTTTGCTTCTATTTTTGAGTTCTAAGTTTGGAGAGGGTTTTGAAGAAATTAAAGGTTCAAAGGGTTTCAACTCCATGATTTTGGACTTGGGTCTTGTGTATTCTTCACTCTTGGCTTGTTTTAAGACTTAAATCTTCATACCCATTTGAATTCAAACTCATACTGGTATAAATTTATATCTCCTTTACATGTTTAGCTAAAACCCCAATTCTTGGGGTGTGATTTTGTGAATATGGGTTAAGATTATCTATTGGGTCTTGCTTGTTGCTGATTTATTTGTTGTTTAGATGTGATTTCATTTAGTAGTTGTGGTGGAACTTAATGAAATTGTATTTACAAATGTGATTTCACCTTTGTGTTTTCAGCTTGAGCGAGATAGAGGTCGTAAAACTAAGACTACTAAATTGATGGCCGTGGGATTGGGTTGACATGAGGTTAAGCTTGAGAGAGTGAACCCTAGTCCTTCTCCCACACACTCAGCTCAAGAGAGTGAGTAGGCTAAGGCGGAGGTTGTTCTTCATGCGGAAAGTGGGTCTCCAAGAGGAACCCATTTGATTTGGGGTAAGTTGCTCGAGAGAGAATTTACCCACTCTATAGTCCAGCCTAGTCACAAATATTCAACGTATTTATTATCAAAAGAATGTACCAAATAGTATAGGTTATCCCGCATTCCTATCACATCCCAAGAACCCTATCTCCTTGATTAGTACTCTTTGAATTTTTGATTGCTTTTACGTACTTGTGACAAAACCCTCACTGATAATTGCCGCTTGTGTCACCCCTTAGATTTAACATGTTTATTTTTGAAAATGTTTTTAGCTATGACTAATTAGAACAAAATTTTATTTTGCTATTAATTCTCAAGCCCACTCCCTAGGGACTCGACCCCAACCCTTGGTTGGGATAGTTTACTATTGTACGATTGTGGACACTTACATTGGAAGTTGTGTCTTGATTACGCAAACATCAAAATGGCACCGCTATCGGGGAGTGGTGTTATTTGAGAATTCTTAGGTTAGTAGAATTATTGTTCTTCTTAGTCATAGTTTACTTACTTAATTTTTAGTTTTGTTTTGTTTGCTTGTGTGAATATTTTAGAAAGCATGAGTGTTAACGGTAGCAATGGTCGAGAGGTGGGCCACCAAGACAACATCGGAAATCTCAATGATGTCCAAGAGCCCAACATTAATGACCCCCATCTCATGGGAGGTATTGGGGCCATCCGTTTACCTCCAGTCGAGGGAAATACAGTAGTCGACATAACGAGCAATATGTTGCAACTCTTTCAATTAAAGGGACTTTTTAGTGGATTGGCTCATAAGGATCATCACGAACATCTTCGAAACTTCGTGGATGTGTGCAGACCATTCTCTTTCAAAACTATACTCAGGAGTCAGTTCGGTTAAGGCTATTCCCTTTCTCGTTGATGGGAGAGGCGTGCAAGTGGCTGACAGAGTTGCCTCGCGAATCCATCACTTCTAGGGAGGAATTGGTAACCGCATTTAATGTGCTATTTTTCCCTCCTTCGAAGATGATGGCTATTTGGGATAGTATCCAAAGCTCTAAGCATTTGGAGAACAAGCCAATCCATGAGACTTGGCTGCGATTTAAAAACTTGGTGCAACAATGACCGACTCATGGTCTGCCCGACAATGTCTTGCTACAGTACTTTTACTGAAGCCTAGATTAGGTAAAAAATGGTGTCGCTAATTAAATTTCACCTGGTGGCCTAGTGCAACAACCGTAAGTAACAGCAGCCCAACTCTTAGATGGCATGACGACCATCAATAGGGCATGGTAAACCCGTGAAGACCAAGTCGCCCCTCTTATATTCAAGCTATCCAAGGAGCAGAAGGAAAAAGATACTGAGAGAGACCAAAACATGGCCAAGATCATGACACAACTTGACATTTTATTTAAAAATGTCATGGGGACTGGTTCCCGTGGTGTCAACGTTGTGGGGGTCGGGTGTGCAAATCACTAGGAGATGAAATTTGAAGCCTTGTTTAATGAGAAAGTGAACTTTCTAGCCAACCAAGGCGGTGGTTATCGTTCAAACCACCCAAGGCAGGGTGGTAACCAAGGTTGGACTAGAGATGATGGATGGAAGGATCATGAATGGAGAGACCAAAATCCTAATTGGAAGGATGGGGAGAAGGATAGGTATGTGCCTCCCCACGAGCGCCAAATGCCAAAGGATTCTGAGGATATGCTTTCTCGTATCCTAAATAATGTTGAAGGGTCAGACAAGATCTTGAAAGAGGTGAATGAGGATGTGTCGACCCTTAGCCAAACTGTTACCTCTCATTCAGTATCAATCAAGTAGTTGGAGACCCAAATGGGTCAGAAATCGTCCCACCTAAATCCGAGACAGAAATGGGGTTTACCTAGTAATACTATGGTCAACCCCAAATATGAGGTTTGAAGATGGACTTGCGTCGTGCCACGACGTTAAATAAGGTGTTGTTTTGGAGGCAACCCAAAACCATTTATTGATTTCTTTTGCTTTGATAAAATAATAATGTGTTGATTGTGTAGATGGAAGTGTGGAGAGTCAACAAAAAGTGCAGATTGGTGAGCAACAGGTCCAACCAGTGAATCGCGGAACGGTTCGGCGACTCAGAACTAGACCACTGTTAGACTCAAGACCAACTTGTATTGGACTCTGTAAAACTCGGCGAGCACAGGAAATTATTGGTGAACCACCGACCATGTCGGCAATCCCAACAGAGACTATTGTTTGGACTCCCAGAACAACTGGAAATTCTATAAAATTCGTAGAGGAAAGTGGCTACTCGTCGAAACGCCGAGTGATTTGATGATCCTGACTAATGTCGCCGAATGGGGGAAAACTGGATGGTTTTTTAGGCTAAAGGTTTAAAATGTTTCAAATTCATTCCCTTTCCCAGACTTTTTCATCTTCCCAAACTCACACCTGCACTCTAGTTTTACATTTCTTGCATTATTGGGAGTATTTTTAGTATCAAATTGTGCTATGAATTGGATTACATTGCTTCCTAGCATCTCAATATCCATTTGATCGTCATAAAAGGTTGGTACTTCAAACCCCGCGTTCCTTTCCTCAAAAGTTGTACTCAAATGAAATCGCGTTACTTTGATGAGGTGTGCTGGGCCTCCCTAGTAGGATTAGAATATTTGCTTGCCTAGTAGGTTCGCAATTTTTTCCCGTACTAAGTTAAATAGTTAATTCCTGAAGGTCACACTTTAAATTGGATGAAAAATAGTGGGTTGTTCTTGATTGTCACTGGGCCTAAGCCTGATTTGAGTTGTGCATGCCTTAATTTTGTTTTCGGGGGTTGCGGGGTTTAATTTGGGAAGTTGGGTCAAAAGGAGGTACGTTGGGTCATTTGACAAGCTGGGTCGAGCTCACCTTATCACTCGGCAGTTTGCCTAAAATCTCCATTTCACCTTTAATTTAATGCCAAATATGATGTTTAATTATGTAAGTTTCAGCGAGAAGCATGATGTCGTTGAACTCATTCGGCGCCTCACCAAAAGACTTCATGTTAGCCCTTTGTCTGCATCCTTGTATTCTTTATGCACTGCACTCGACGAACCACCTAAGTAGTTGCGCGCTTCGCCAACTGGTTCGGCGAAGTGATTGTACAATTGAACTGCCTTGCTTTTGTCTGAATACTTTCTAACTTTTCTCGAAGCTTTGTAGAAATGGCTAGACCAAAAGTAGGTGGAAGAGATATGCCAGTCCAACAAAAAAGAGCGAAAAATTTCAGGAAAAATACAAAGGCAATAAATCCTCCCAAAATGGATAATGAGGTCAAGAAGCCTAGTGCCTGCAAGAGAAAAAATCTTGAGACCCCATTATCCCCTCATGAAGACGTGGATTCTTCACAACTATCCACTTCTTTTTGGCGACTCATGACTTGGATTAGTAAGTCATCTGCCGATGAATCTTCTGAAGAAGCTCTGGAGGCCATTATCAAATTCCAGGCTGACACACCGGGCACTGATGCCCTGACAGATGGAGCGACCGTGTAGACAGGATTTTTCTCTAGCTCCCTCTCTGTCTTACTTACTTTCACTTTTGAATACTTTATTTCATTTGCATTTGAGGACACATACTTTTAATTGTGGTGAGGTGAGGCTCACCTTTTGTGTGCTATTTGTGATTCGTGTTTTTTTGTATGCATTTGGGCTGTTCTGTTTAAAAATTGTGTGTGATATAATTTTTTGTGGATGTTTGAGCTTATGACTCCTTTTATTTTAAATTACAAAAATGATTTTGACCCATCCGAAATTTATTGCCACCTTTCGTGTGTTGAATGTGGGTTTTCTTTTGCAAAATTTAAGTCTCGGTTCCGATCAATACCGATGACTCGAATAGTGCTCTCAATCGAATAAACATTAATGCGCGGCTACGATGAGACCAAATGAAGTTGCATAGACAATATGTGAACTCTTTGCATCTCGTTATGACTAACCTAATATAGAATTGAGTCTCTTGTGATGATCATTGCACACTAGCGAAAGTGTGGAGTCTTGTTTGACTGTATTGTCAATGCCTAGTGTTATGAGCTTAGTTTGAACCATGCATGATAGATCCCAGAATTTTCCCCGTTGGTCCGGTCAACTAAGTGATGCTATCACTTGATATGATCTTAGGCAACTTTTAAGAGTGTGAGCCAATTTGACATATACCTCTTTTGTGACCTACCTTGTGAGTGTGTGAACAACTTTTGAACTCCCCTTGAGCCTTACTTTCCATTGGAAGAAATTTGATGAAATCTCGACCTTTCTTTATCCATCACCCATAATCAGCATGAAGTTGTGGTTAGTTGAACAACAAACTTAGGCAAAAAACCTAAGTTGGGGGTGTGGTGAAAATATAAGGGCAAGGAAAGAAGTGCAAGGAAAATCTCCTCTTACCCATGGTTTTGAGAAAAATGGAAGCCCTCCAAAAAAAAAAAAGGAAAAGAAAAAGAATGAATAAGAAAGTTGTGGATTAAAGTACAAAAGAAATGGGGTTCCAAAACAATCCATGGAAATGGAATAATAGGATGACTTATGATCACTAAAGAGAATGATGAAGAAAAAGGAAAGGAAGTGTTGTGAGCACCACATTTCATGAGGATGAAAGTCACTGAGCCTAATGACCATGCCTTTGCACTCAGCCTCATTAAAAGCCTTGAAAAGACCTTTTTGATCTTGAGTGAGACTAAACAAATATTGATCGTATAATACAGGCAAACCTATGGGTGAAAGCATGCATTGTGTTCTTCCTTGTGAGAGTGAGAGTTGCATTTGATTCGGAAACTTTAAAATGTGAACCATTGTGTGAATATGGAATCATTCCTTGTGTGAGCGCATTTGAACACTTTGGTTGAGCTTGAACTTGCATTTGAAGCAAGTACTGTGAGAATGAGATTCTTTGATATTAGTGAGTCACAACTTGAATCTTTGAGTGCACATTTGATCTTTGCATAAGTAAATTGATTCTTGTTGTGTGCATTCATGATTGAGTCTTACGCAACACTGTTTGAGACACCCTTTTTGAACGGCTGAGCCTGAGTTCGCTTGAGGAAAAGCAAAATTTTAAGTTGGGGTGTTGATGAGTTCACAAATTGGACTCATTTAGGGGTATAGTTTGATAGATTTAGTGTCCTCAAATCCATATTTTGTCTCAGTATCTGATGAAAACCCTTAAGTTTCAGGTATTTGAAGTTTGAGGGAAAGCATGGACAATACTTAGCAAAAAAAGAACAAAAGTAGCTGAAAGAACGAAGACATGAAGATCTGAGAATCGCCGAACCCGTTCGGCGAGTCGCCAAAAGGTCTTATCCTCGCCTTTTGTTCCAGTGTGTTGAGCCCTAAAAGAATGGATCAAATGGGTGGTGAAAAGGAGCAATCGGCGTGTCGTCTAATGATCCAACACACGACGATGCTGAAGGATAACTCAAGACGGTGATGAACTAGACAAAGGGTGGATCGCCGAGTTGATCGGCGATTCCGACTAACTTCGCCGAGTGATCCTTCACAGCACAGATTTTTGAAAACTATAAATACTCATTGATAATTATTATTCTAGTATCAAATTTTTAGCTTTGAACAGTAATTTTTCAGACTTTGCTTCTATTTTTGAGTTCTAAGTTTAGAGAGGGTTTTGAAGAACTTGAAGGTTCAAAGGGTTGCAACTCCAAGATTTTGGACTTGGGTATTGTGGATTCTTCACTCTTGGCTTGTTTTAAGACTTAAATCTTCATACCCATTTGAATGCAAAGTCATATTGGTATGAATTTCTATCTCTTTTACATGTCTAGATAAAACCCAAATTCTTGGTTGTGATTTTGTGTATATAGGTTAGATTATCTATTGGGTCTTGCTTGTTGATGATTTATTTGTTGTTTAGATGTGATTTTGTTTAGTAGTTGTGGTGGAGCTTAATGAAATTGTAGTTGCAAATACTATTTCACCTTTGAGTTTTCGGTTTGCTCGAGGGAGAAGTCATAAAACTAAGACTAATAAATTGATGGCCGGTGGGATTGGGTCTACATGAGGTTCAGCTCGAGAGAGTGAACCCTAGTCCTTCTCCCACACACTCAGTGATGTTTGTGTAATCAATGACGCAACTTCTAATGCAAGTGTCTACAATCGTGCAATAGTATAATAACCCAACCAAGGGTTGGGGTCGAGTCCCAAGGTAGTTGTTTCAAGAATTATTAGAAAAATAAAATTTAGTACTAGTCGTAGCTAAAGATATTAACGATTAAAAACATTGTAAATTAAAGGGGGACACAAAAGTGTCATATATCAATTTGGGGGTTTTTTCACAAGTATAGCAAAAACAATAAAAATAACAAGGAAATCTATGAATGAGAGGGGATTCTTTGGATGTGACCGAAATACGGGTTAATCTAAATTGTTGGGTACATGCTTTCGATAGAAAATTTATAGAGTAATTGTGACTAGGTTAAGCTATATGTGGGAATAAATTCTCTCTCTAGCAACTTACCTTGTTTCAAATGGGTTCCTCTCGGACACCCACTTGCCACATGAAGACCAGCCTACGCCTTACCCCACTCACTCTCTTGAGCTGAGTGCTAGGATATGGGACTAGGTTTCACTCTCTCGAGCTGAACCTCATGTCGACCCACTGCTTAGGCCATCAATCTAGTAGTCTTGGTTTCGCAACCTCTCTCTCGAGCAAGCCAAAAACATAAAAATAAACTTGCATTTGCAACTACAAATTTGTTAAATTCAACCACAACTACGAGACGAAATCACCATTAAAGTGCATCTAAGCTATCAGCAGAAGAGACCCAACAACAATCTTAACCCATATTTCCTAAAGCATACCCCAAGAATTGGGGGTTTTAGCCACACATCAAGAGATAGAAATTTATACCGAAATGAGCTTGCATTCAAGAGACCCAAGTCCAAATCCTTGGAGATGAAACCCTTTTCTTCTTCAAGTTTCCAAACCCTCTCAAACTCAGAGCAAAAATAAAAAGTGCTAAAATTATATTAATTGTTCTCTATTGAAAATTTGATGATACTAAAAATCTGATTCTAAGCTAAACTCTCAACGAGTGTTTATAGTTTTCAAAAATCTGTGTTGTAGCGGATCATTCGGAGACATTAGTTGGAATCACCAATCAACTCGGTGATTCGCCCATTAGTGTAGTTCATCGCCGTCTTGCACCATCCTTCGGCATCTTCGTGCTCTGGGCCATTGGGCGACATAGTACTGCTTCACGGAACTTCTCAGCGATGCGCCGACTGCTCCTTTTTTTCGCCGACTTGATTTTTTCCTTCAGGCTTAGCACACTGGAACAAAAGGCGAAGTGATACCTTTCGGCGACTCGCCAAGTGGACTTGGCGATCTTCAGGCCTTCATTTTCTCGTTCTTTTCAGCATTTTTGTTCCATTTTGCAAAGTAGTGTCCATGCTTTCCTTCAAACTTCAAATACGTGAAACTTAAGGATTTTCATCAGATAGTGAGATAACATAAGCATTTGAGGACATAATTTGTATTAAAATATAGCCCCAAATGAGTCCAATTTATGGACTCATCAACACCCCCAACTTAAACTTTTGATTGTCCTCAAGCAAACTCAAGTTCAGCTATTCAAAAAGGTGTGTCAAACAGTGCTACACAATACTCAATCATGAATGCACACAACAAGATTCAATTTACTTATGCAAATATTAGATGTGTATTTAAAGATTCTAGTTGTGACTCACCAATATCAAAGAGTCCCATGCTCACAATACTTGCTTCAAATGCAAGTTCAATCTCAACCATAGTGTTCAAATGCCCTCACAGAAAGGATGATTCCATATTCACACAATGGTTCACAGTTAAAAGCTTTGGAATTAGATGCAACGCTCACTCTCACAAGGAAGAACACAATGTATGATTTCACCCATAGGTTTGCCCATATTTTCCGATCAACATTTGTTTCAGCTCACTCAAGATCAAAAAGATCTATTTAAGGCTTCTAATGCAACTGAGTGCAAAGGTATGGTCATTTAGGCTCAGTGACTTTCATCCTCATGAAATGTGGTGTTCACAACACATCCTTTCCTTTCCCTTCATGATTCTCTTTAATGCTCATAAGTCATCCTATTATTCACTTTCCATGAATTGGTTGGGAACCCCATTTATTTTGTACTTTTATTCCACAACTTTCTTTTTCATTCTTTCTCTTTTTCATTCTTTTTTTTTATACGGAGGGGTTCCATTTTTGTTAAATCCATGGGTGAGAGGATACTTTCCTTGCACTTCTTGACTTCCCCTTTTCATTTTACCACACCCCAACTTAAGCTTTTTGCCTAAGTTGGCTATTCAACTAACCACAATTCTAGAGGATTATAGGTAGTGGATAAAGAAAAGGTATGGTTTCATCAAGTTTCTTCCAAAGAAAAGTAGGGCTCAAGGAGTGTTCAAAACAGGTTCACACACTCACAAGGTAGGTAACAAAAGAGGTATATGTCAAATTGGCTCACACTCTTAAAAGTAGCCTAAGATCATATCAAGAGATAGCATCACTTAGGTTACTGGACCAACGAGGAAAATTCTAGGATCTGTCATGAATGGTTTAAAGTAAGCTCATCACACAAGGCATCGACACTAAAGTCAAACAAGACTCTACACTTTCGCTAGTGTACAACGGTCTACACAAGAGACTCAATTCAATAAATGGCTAATCACAACGAGATTCAAAGAGTTCACATATTGTCTATGCAACTTCATTTGGTCTCGTCGTAGCCACGCATTCATGTTCGTTCAATTGAGAGCACTATTCAAGTCATCGATATTGATTGGAACCGATACTTAGATTTTGCAAAAGAACAACCACATTCACACACAAGAGGTGGAATTTTTTTCCAGAAGGATCAAAATTTAAATCATTTTGCAGTTAAATAAAAGGAGCCACAAGCTCAAACATCCACGAAAAGCAGTGTAAAAACAATTTTAAATAGAACAGCATCTATCATAATTTCTTTAGTCTCCACTATGTCATCCGTTGCAGCTCCCTTGAACATCTCTTCGTCAGTCTCTTCCTCTGAGTCAAGATCGACTATATGTTTTGCTCTATTCCCATATCCAGTGGTGGTCTAACGCATCACAAACATGTCTGGAATCTCCATTGTTCCGAAGATCATGGACACATCAGTGGACTTCAGGTGGTTTACATCTTTTCGCAGCTCAGCAATGGCAGCTTTTAAAGCTGTCACCTTATTTGTGGCCCCTTGGTTTTTCTCATACACTGCTATCTTGGCCGCTAGGGAATTAATGATAGTGCTCAGAGGTGTCACAGCATTAGCTAGGGCAATCTGGATCATTCTTTGAACAGAGGCCTCTAGACTGGCAGCCTGACGATCAGCAGAAAGGGCAAGCTGTCCCATCCGGACTAGGGAAGCCTGGGTGAGTGGAGGCCGAGAAATAGCAGCAATAATATTTGGTTTGGGAGACCTTGCAGCAGCGGAAGAATCTCGAAGTGCCTCTGCATGTGATGATTCTGTGTTTCCTGACTCCACCAATGTTGCCTTCTTCCTTTCTACTTGATCCCTAAGTTACTCAGCTTCGATCCTCTGGATATCAGTAGAAACTATGGGTACCCGAGCTTGTTTACACAATGTTGTGATCAATACTAGGAATGGAAGTGAGGTCTGACTATACCTTGCACGCATGAGTATCTCTGAAGCGATGATTTCTTTGAAGTTTATCCGCGTTTTCTCTATGATTCAACCCAGGCAAGCTGCTTTGGCAAGGTGAAGAATCGACTCATTCTGGGATGACATGATTGTTTTGCTGATAAAACCAAACCAAAACCTTGCTGCTATGTTTAGTTCTTTGTTTTCAATCGGAGCTCCTTCCGCCAACCATTTCGTAGTCTCATCTGAAATTAGTGGGGCTAACCACTTTTTCATCTCACCCAGTTTCTTTGTTCTGATCAAGTGCTGGCAGTAATCACCAACATTCATGGACATGCCCAAGACCACGATAATCGCGTCACTATCACACTTCACCCTCCTGTCCCTAACAACCACATAGTCTACTTTTTTGAAGTTTGTTGCTAGTTGCTTTTTCTGGGGTATTAGTGCACTGTATGCACTATAGAACTCTCTTACCTAGTTTGGAATATAAAGGTTGCGGGGCTTGGTGAAAATTTGGAACTTACGATATCTTAGGCATTCCATTATCTCTGGGTGTTTGTCTATAATCCCATCTATGGACAACCACTTTTCCCCCAGAATTGTTCTCAGTCCCTTAGCTTTTACTCGATTCGTTGACTTAGGCGTTGGGCCCTAACTGGAGGCTAGCATACCATTGCCTGCTCTAGAACTGGAGATGTGGGAGTGGTAGGCTGGGTATTCCTAATCCTGGATGGATCATTCAGATTCTTAGTTCGCTCTCATCCCTCTGTACTTTGAACAGATCATCCTCATCAGAACCCACATCCTCATTTTCAGATTGGTTGGGGTCATTTCTCTAAAAGCCATCACTGTCAGTGCTTGCATCTGATAGTGCAAGGATTTTATCCTTGCCCTTGCCTCTCCCACCAACTGTGGAAAGTTTAGCAACCTTGCTTCTGGATGCAGCTGCATCCTCGTTGATTTTAATCCCTTTTGTTTTATCTTGGGGTGACCTGCTTTCTCTTGCAACTTTAGTTCTAGCCATTTATGCAAAGAATTTGGGAAGGTGTTAAATCAACTAAATCAAATTCATAGGGACACAAATGCAAACTACCTCGCCAAATAGATCGGCGAATCTCCTAATTTGTTTGGTGAGCAGTGCTTTATCTGCCGAAAGTTACAGTGCAATAAAGGAAAAGGGGTGTAGATAGGGGGTGATCGAGGATACTTTGGGTGATCTGAGATTTCTCACCTAAAACTACAGAATCCATGTCTCAAGTAGCATTAAATTAAAGGTGAGAAGGGGTCAATAGGAGAACCACTGTGTAATTTGGCGATCTCGACCTAGCTCGCCAATTGGCCCATCGTGCCTATTTCCTATCTATCTTCTCGATTTCAACCCGCAACCCCCAAAAACAAAATAAAAAAACATTCACTAGATCAGTCAAGCTTACAGTTCTTCTCTTTGATCAACGTAAATAGTATACAGGAGCACCTCATAAAATATCATTCATGCTAAATCATCAGAACGAGATTTCAACATTTAAAGCAGACGAGTTGGATTAGCAAATCAAAAGAGGCACTTGAATAGTCTCAAGTTGTCATAAAAGCACAGTACACAACATGGGATAAAATTACTTGCAATAAGAGTATAATTATCACAATTAACTGCAGGGTTTTGAGGACTAACCTTTTAGGCAGATCAAATCAAGACTGTGATGCTAGGTAGCAGATTAGTACAGATCCAAGTACTACTAAATCAGCCAAAATACTTAAAAGATACAAAAAATTTGGAAAATACTAAGTAGGTGCGATTTTGCAAAAATTGAGAGAGAGAATCTGAAAAAGGTTGAAAGTCAAAACCCGTGGCCTTATAAAAACCATTCAGATCTCACTCATTTGGCGACATTAGTTGCTTTCGATCCGATACTCGGCGATGTGCCGAATGTCTATCTACCTCGCCCAGTTTTACAAGATCTTCAGTCAAGGTGAGGATCCAAATGACGTTCTTTGTCGAGGTCGCCGATCTAGTCGGCGATTCGCCATTTGGACTTGTGTAATTCATCATGTAGTTTTCACAAACTTTTCATGCCCAATCCTACAAAATCAAGATACCTTTATTTCCATAATAACATGCTACAAGCATTTAAGGGTTTTGGGTTACATCCAAAACAGTGCCTTAGTTAATGTCGTAACACGACGTAAATTAGTACTTCAAATTCCATTTTTGGGGTTAGCCTTGGTATCACCAGGCAATCCCCTGTTTTCTTTTGGGTGGAGATCGGTCAGCGCATAACCCATGAGGTTCTCAGTTGGGACCAAATCATCTGCTTCATTCCTTCAATATCTTCCTTCATTTCTTTCAGATCTCTATCTTGCTCAGTCACCTTGTGGAGAATGATTGAGAGCAATCCCTCAAGACTTTTAGCCTCATTGTCCTTGAGACAGCTCCGCTCATGAGGAGGGATGTATTTATCCTTCCTCTTACACTGGACTTCGATCTTCACCATCTTTTTGGCCAACTCATCCATCTGAGTCATTAGGGCGGCCAGCATAAAGTCTTTTTCTACTTCCTGATTCGTTTAAGCCATTTGATTAAGCAGTTGAGCTGCTATCACATATGGCTATTCCACAATGCCTCCCGAAATGAGTTGGTCAATAACCTCTTGTTTCCAGGACCAAGACTTCTATAGAAACAGTCAAGGGGAGCTATGTCGGGAATGTCATAATTTGGGCATTGATTGATCAGTTCATTAAACCTTGCCCATGATTTGTGGATCCATTCACCCTCCACTTGTTTGAAGGTAAGGATACGATCCCGGAACATTATTACCTCTAATGTGGTAAACTCCATTGGCTCCCGAGTATAGCTCGCCAAGCTCACTTCCTCTGTTTGGATACAAACAAACCAACGAAACAAAACTAAAGATTAAGTGAGTCACTACAACTAATAAGAACAAAAATTCTACGAATCTAAGAATTCTCAAGTAACACAACTCCCCAGCAACGGCTCCATTTTGATGTTTGCGTAATCAATGACACAACTTCCAATGCAGGTGTCTACGATCCTGCAATATTATAATAACCCAACCAAGGGTTGGGGTCGAGAGATTGTACATTTTCTTGAGGTTTTGGACTCTTTCCAAGGATCCTTTGGTATTAATACTCCTAATATTCCAACAAATGGCTTTAATCATTAAAAACCTTTGCTTTTGAACCTAGTGTTGGGTCTGCTAGAGTTAGCAGATGTGCTAACAGAGGCTTGTCTGGCTTGTTGTCTGAGTTGTTTTCTCCCTCTAGGTGATAGACATTGTTGATCAGCAACTGTTTGGATTTCTGCCTGATACTCACTTTGGAATGTGGATCCAAAAGGCCTTAATCAGGTAAGCACTAGTCTCATCTCCATCCACATCATCTTCCTCTTCATTAAGAGATTGAGTGTCTTCATCAAATTCATTCTCAGAGTTTAAAACATCATAATCTGTTTTTTGGTTAGGCTTGCCTGTATTTTGCTGATGATTTTGATTCCCTGCAGCCCTCTTACCCTGATCAATCTGCTGATTTCCTGCATTATTACCTTGTATCCCTGTTTCTGCCTGCTGCCTTCTCTTTATACTTTGTCTCTTTTTCTTGCTCATTTTTCCTCTGGATTTATTATTTGGAGTTTTCTCTCCAAATTCTTCCTCATTATTGTTACAGTCCTGAGTGCCTTCAATATATGCTGATCCCTTCTTCTGTTGAATCTGGCTGCTGGTTTCATACCTATCACCTCCCTTCTGCTGTTTATATTATCGATGAACCTTTACCTGATGCATTGTACTGGCAACCTATTTAGAACCACTTTTAGCAGTATCCTGAACCAGTGGGCCTTTCTGATTTTCCTGCACATGCTGGACTGCTTTGGCCTTGTGTTGAAAAGTGGTTGCAGGGGCTCTAAGGTCACTACTAAGGTCATTGTGAACCCCCTCATGCATAACATGAGTCAAATTCCCCCATTTGGATACCCCTTCCTGCAAGTTAGTTGGATTCTCCTGACACCCTCCAGCCATCCCTCCATAAACTTCATCAGAATTTTTAGCATCAACATCTATAACATGGGGGAAATGGGGTAATGGGAGAGATAAGTCAATACCTGTGCTCTTGTTATTACTAATAGCTATCACCTGATCTTTTTGCAAATTCATTTTAGTATCATTAGATTTTGTAGATGGGTTATCTTTTAACCCTTCGGTTGATTGCACTCCATGGTCTGATTTTCCATTGTTGGTGCTTCCCCCATCTGTGTATTCGTTAGGTTGTTCCTGCACTGTTAAGTCTGTATAATTATTATGAATAGGAATGTTAGATAATATACATGTTGTGGAGGATGCCTGCTGCAGATTGGCTTTGGTTATCTTGTTTTGTGGTGATAGAGGTCTCCATGCTGTTTTGGGAGGTACTTGTTCTTGATTTTTTGTTTGTTTCCTTTTCTGAACTTGCCACTACTCTTCTTGATCTGGAATTTCTTGGTCATGTTGATTTTGTTGTCCCTTCTTGGTTGCCTGCTATTGATTTGTGTGTTGCTGTTGTACTTGATTTCTTTGGGTCTCACCATTCCTATACTCCTTTTCTTGCATTATTGGCTGATGGCCTTGTGGCATTGTACCTGTTTCAGATATACCACTGCCTTGTCCACTCTTTGTTTTGTTATGTTTTTCAATTTCCATTTCTTTCCTCCTTTGGAAATACTCATCTCTCCTTTTAATAGTGCATACATTGTCCATATGCCCTTGATATTTACAATACATACAATAGTTCAGGATGCCTTCATATTGAATTTTTTGCCATCTGCCTTGGTTTGGATCAGAATTCTTGAATCCCATCCAAATGTGAGGAGGTCTTGCTTTGATAAGGTCCACCTGGACCCTCACCCTAGCCATACTACCTCTAGTCCTTTGTTAGGTTGGGAGTCTAAATATAGAACTTTTCCAATAGATTCTAGGACAGTAGTCAAAAGAACTTTATTGTAACAGTGCCATGGGAGTTCAGGTAAAGCAACCCAAATGGGAACTATAGGAGTTTCTTCTTCCGGTGTAAAATCAGGGGTCCAGGCTTGAATTCTCATTATTTGACCTTCTATACTCATCTTTTGCTTAGTCCAAACCGTAACATAATCAAATTCATTATCAAAGTCAATGTACACATGTCTAGAATTATAGTGACTAATTTTCACTCCCCCTATTAGCTGGGTCTGAATGGTTAAACTCTTTCGAATCACCTCCATTTTGGGCATGGTATTGGTAAATTTGCTGACTAGAGTATATTTACAAAATTCAGCCAACTTAATGCTATAATCAGTCTCTTCAAGAAGAACAGTAGGTAATCCTTCTCTAGTAGTATGTATAGGATCATTCAAAACAATAGGGATTTCTTCTTTGGATTGATTGTACCTTAGACGAGCAGCAAAAGATTGAATGATGGTGAAGGGAGCTGGTTCAGGGACTCTGTCCTATTTTGTATTGTTTAGATCCTGACTTTGTTGTTGACCCTTTGATTGTTTTCCATTGTCATGAGTGATATCTTTGTTCACCTTGGTGACCGCATCTCTATTCCTTTGGAGATTAGAATCATACCTAGTGTAATTGTTAGATATCTTAGGGAAGTTGTTGTGGTAGTCCATGTTGGCTTTATCATTGCTATCGTAAGTGCTACTTTTGCCTCCTTGTTGTTTTTTCTCCTTAGGTTGCTCCTGCATTTTCTCTTTGTCTTTGTGACCTTGGGTTTGTACCTGTTTCGACACTTCAATAGTCCTACTGATGTGCTCATTTACCACATTGTGTATATGAGCCTCAGTTTTAGCAGTCAAGGGTTGATTATTAAATTTTGTAACAGAATTACCTGTCTGCATTTCCTGGTTTTTAGATTGCTCTGCTTGGCCTGTTAGTTCCTTTCTTTGTTGCTGCGTTTGTCCAAGTTCATCAGTTGGTTTGTCCTGTATTGGTGTGACCTACATTGCATATGTAATAGGACTTGGAGTTATGTTAGTGGAGTTACCATTAATACCAAATGAAAAATTAGAAGAATGAGCTTCATCTGATGGATTCTCAAAGCTCAGAATCTTTGTGGGCTGATCATTGGCCTGCTGTCCCTCCAAACTCTTTTTCGGCATTGCATTGCCTCCGTCTTGTGAAGTTCTTACCCTTAACTGGGAGTTTGCATCTAATTGGATGTTAATTCCTGCAGATGACTCTTGTAGTGAGCCACTTTCTTCAATGTTAAGCATATTTCGACTATTTCTTTCATTGACATTCTTTGAATAATCGGTTGATCGATTAACTTGATTGTCAATGATGTTTCCTCCATCAAGGTTGCTTGAATTCTCTGCGAAATGGATGTCTACATTAGGGAAGAAATTCACATTCCCAGATTTTTCATGAACTCCGGCGACCTTAGGTCGATTTACACCAGATTTCTCCCCGTCGGCAATTCCACCATTCATTTGGACTGAGATTTCTGTGAGAGGTATGCCCTCATGAGGGGAGTAATCCCCAGTGGTTGAATCAGTTCGAATTTGATCGGAAGTGGCTTGAATTTGATGGCGCGCCTCAGGTGATTCATTAGTGATTCTCGCTAAAATCGCCTCGCGATTGCTACGGATTAGGACGGTGGAATCGAATGATTTTTTTCTTTGTTGTAGATCGTGACTAGTATATTCCATGTGCCCTAACACTTTTCCATGATTCGATCTAGTAGCTTCTGTGGAAATGATTTTTCTAATTCCTTCCAGCTCCTTCTCCAAAAATGTTGTGTTAACCGCATCTGTATCTTGCGATTTCGAGGAGCTATGGGATGTATATTGGGGTGTGAGTAACTGGGGTTTGTTGCCATTGCCATGGCGCTCCGATTGACATTGGTCCGATTACCGGTGGGGCTCCACCGGAGGCTCACGCGCCATTCCGGTGGTGCGCGTGTCTATTGAGTAAGTATCGTTAGAGACAGCTGTTGGAGCGCTTTTCTTAGTTAGAGAATTTAGAGAGAAATTGTTTTTTAGAAATGGGGTGCGGTTTTGAAGTGGATTTAGGGTTTAGGGTTTAGGGATTAGAGTTTATGGTTTAGGTTTAAGGTTTGGGGTTTAGAGTTTAGGGTTTGGGGTATAGGCTTTAGGGTTTAGGGTTTAGGGTTAAGGGTTAAGGGTTTAGAGTTTTAGATTTAGGGATTAAGGTTTAGGGTTAGGGTTAGGTTTTAAGGTTTAGGATTTAGTGTTTAGGGTTTAGGGTTTAGAGTTTAGAGTTTAGAGTTTATGGTTTAGGGTTTAGGGTTTGGAGTGTAGGGTTTAGGGTTTCAGGTATAGGGTTTCGGGTTGAAGGTTTAAGGTTTACAGATTAGTGTTTCAAGCTGTTGGTTTAGGAGTTAGGATTTAGGGTTTAGGGTTTAGAGTTTAGCATGTAGGGTTAGGTTTTTAGGGTTTAGGGTTTAGAGTATAGGGTTTACGGTTTAGGTTTTAGGTTAGGGTTTAGCATTAGGGTTTAGGGAAGGGTTTAGGGTTTTGAGTTTAGGATTTTAGGGTTAATGTTTAGGGTTTAGGGTTTAGAGTTTAGGATTTAGGGTTTAGGGTTTAGGGTTTAGGGGTTAGGGTTTAGGGTTTAGAGTTTGGAGTTAGGGTTTAGGGTTGGGTTTACGGTTTAGGGTTTAACGTTTAGAGTTTAGGATTTAGGATTCAGGGTTAGGGTTTTAGGTTTAGGTTTTAAATTTAGGGTTTGGAGCTTGGATTTAGTGTTTGTGGTTTAGGTTTAGGGTTATGCTTTAGGGTTTAGGGTTTAAAGTTTTGAGTTTAAGATTTAGGGTTTAGAGTTTAGGGTTTAGGTTTAGGGTTTAGATTTAGGGTTAGGGTTTAGGTTTTTGGGTTTTGGGTTTAGGATTTAGAGTTTGGATATAGGGTTAAGTATTTCGGTTTAGGGATAGGGTTTAGTATTTAGGGTTTAAGGTTTAGTGTATTGGGTTTAGGATTTAGCATTTAGACTTTAGGGTTTAGGGTATATGGTTAAGGGTTAAAGGTTTAAGGTTGAGGTTTTAGGCTTTAAGGTTTAGGGTTTACAATTAAGGGTTTTGGGTTTTGGGTTTAGGGTCTAGGTTTTCCGATTGTAAGTTTTGGATTTAGGGTTTAGGGTTTAAGGTTTTTAGATTCAAGTTGTAGATTTAGGATTTAGGGTTTAGGGTTGATGGTTTAGGGTTAGGGTTTAGGGTTTAGGGTTTAGGATTTAGGTTTTAGGGTCTAGGATTTATGGTTTAGGGTTTAGAGTTTGGATTTAGTGTTTTTGTTTTTGGTTTAGGGTTTAGGGTTTAGATTTTAGGATTTAGGGTTTAGGGTTTGGGGGTTAGGGTTTATGGTTTAGGTTTAAGGTTTGGGGTTTAGAGTTTAGAGTTTAGGGTATAGGCATTAGGGTTTAGGGTTTAGGGTTAAAGGTTCAGGGTTTAGAGTTTTAGATGTAGGGTTTAGGGTTTAGAGTTTGGATTTAGGGATTAGGGTTTAGGGTTAAGGTTAGGTTTTAAGGTTTAGGATTTAGTGTTTATGGTTTAGGGTTGAGGGTTTAGATTTTAGAGTTCAGAGTTTATGGTTTATGGTTTAGGGTTTAGGGTGTAGGGTTTAACGTGTAGGGTTTTGGGTGTAGCGTATAGGGTTTCGGGTTGAAGGTTTAGGGCTTACGGATTAGTGATTCAAGTTGTAGGTTTCGGAGTTAGGATTTAGGGTTTAGGGCATAGGGTTTAGAGTTTAGGATTTAGGGTTAGGATTTTGTGTTTTGGGTTTAGAGATAGGGTTTAGGGTTTAGGGTTTTGAGTTTAGGATTTAAGGGTTAATGTTTAGGGTTTAGGGCTTAGAATTTAGGATTTAGGGTTTAGGGTTTTGAGTTTGGAGTTAGGGTTTAGGATTGGGTTTAGGGTTAAGGGTAAAAACGTTTAGAGTTTAGGATTTAGGGTTTATGGTTTATGGTTTCAGTTTAGGATTTAGGATTCAGGGTTAGGGTTTTGTGTTTAGTGTTTAAATTTAGGGTTTGGAGCTTGGATTTAGGGTTTATGGTTTAGGTTTAGGGTTAGGTTTTAGGGTTTAGGGTTTAGGGTTTAAAGTTTTGAGTTTAAGATTTAAGGTTTACGGTTTAGGGTTTAGATTTAGGGTAAGAGTTTAGGTTTTTAGGTTTTGGGTTTAGGATTTAGAGTTTGGATTTAGGGTTAAGGGTTTCGGTTTAAGGTTTAGGATTTAGGGTTTAGGGTTTAGGAGTTATGGTTTAAGGTTCAGTGTTTTGGCCTTAGGGTTTAGCATTTATAGTTTAGAGTTTAGGGTATATGGTTAAGGGTTAAGGGTTTAAGGTTCAGGGTTTAGGCTTTAAGTTTTAGGGTTTACAGTTTAGAGTTTAGGGTTTTAGGTTTAGGGTTTAGGGTTTCCGATTGTTGGTTTAGGGTTTAGGGTTTAGGATTTAAGATTTTTGGATTCAAGTTGTAGATTAATGGTTTAGGGTTTAGGGTTGATGGTTTAGGATTTTGGGTTTAGGATTTAGGATTTATGGTTTAGGGTTTACAGTTTGGATTTAGTGTTTTGGTTATTGGTTTAGGGTTAGGTTTTAAAGTTTAGGGTTTAAGGTTTTGGGTTTAAGGTTTAAGGTTTAGATTTTAGGATTTAGGGTTTAGGATTAAGGGTTTAGGGTTTAGGGATTAGGGTTTATGGTTTAGGTTTAAGGTTTGGGGTTTACAGTTTAGGGTTTAGTGTATAGGGTTTAGGGTTAAGGGTTAAAGATTCAGGGTTTAGAGTTTGGATTTAGTTTTTAGGGTTTAGAGTTTGTCTTTAGGGTTTAGGGTTTAGGGTTAGGGTTAGGTCTTAAGGTTTAGGGTTTAGTGTTTAGGGTTTAGGGTTTAGGGTTTGGAGTTTAGAGTTTAGAGTTTATGGTTTATGGTTTAGGGTTTAGGGTGTATGGTTTTGGGTTTAGGGTTTAGGGTTAAAGGTTGAAAGTTATAGGGTTTACGGATTAGTGTTTCAAGTTGTAGGTTTAGGAGTTAGGATTTAGGGTTTAGGGCATAGGGTTTAGAGTTTAGGATTTAGGGTTAGAATTTAGGGTTTAGGGTTTAGAGTTTAGGGTTTAGGGTTTACGATTTAGGTTAGGGTTTAGCATTAAGGTTTAGGGTTAAGGGTTTAAGGATAGGGTTTAGGGTTTTGGGTTTTGAGTTTAGGATTTAAGGGTTAATGTTTAGGTTTTAGGGTTTAGAGTTTAGGATTTAGGGTTTAGGGGTTAGGGTTTAGGGTTTTGAGTTTGGAGTTTGGGTTTAGGGTTAGTTTTAGGGTTTAGGGTTTAGGGTTTAACGTTTATAGTTTAGGATTTAGGGTTAGTTTTAGGGTTTGGGGTTTAGGGTTTAGCCGTTACAGTTTAGGATTTAGGGTTTATTGTTTAGGGTTTAGGTTTAGAATTTAGGATTCATGGTTAGGGTTTAGGGTTTAGGGTTTGGAGCTTGGATTTATTGTTTATGGTTTAGGTTTAGGATTAGGTTTTAGGGTTTTGGGTTTAAAGTTTTCAGTTTAGGGTTTAGGGTTTAGGGTTTAGGGTTAGGGTTAGGGTTTAGGTTTTCGGGTTTTGGGTTTAGGATTTAGAGTTTGGATTTAGGGTTAAGGGTTTCGGTTTATGGATAGTGTTTAGGGTTTAGGGTTTAGGGTTTAGGGTTTAGGGTTTTGGATTTAGGGTTTTAAGGTTTAGTGTTTTGGGTTTAGGGTTTAGGGTTTAGGATTAGAGTTTAGGATTTAGGGTATATGGTTAAGAGTTTAGGCTTTAAGTTTTAGGGTTTACACTTTAGGGTTTAGTGTTTTGGGTTTAGGGTTTAGGGTTTCTGATTGTAGGTTTAGGGTTTAGGGTTAGGGTTTTTGGATTCAAGTTGTAGATTTAGGGTTTAGGGTTTAGGGTTAGGGTTTATGGTTTAGGGTTTAGGGTTTTAGGTTTAGGGTTTAGGATTTAGGATTCAGGGTTTAGAGTGATCGCGATCGCTGACCTAGTCGGTGACTCGCCAAGTTACTGATGGGCTCACCGAGTTTTACAGACTCCAATTTAAAAATTTGTCTTGAGTCCATTGATGGTCTAGGTCTGGCTCACCAACCTCTTCGGCGATACGCCGACTAGACTTTCAGCTCGCCAAACTGTACTTTTCAAACACTTTCCACACTATGACTTGCACAATCAACACACCATTATATCTTAAAGCAAAAATAAAGTGATAAATACTTGGGTTCCCTCCCAAGGAGCACCTTAGTTAATGTCGTGCATGACGCAGCTCCCCACTTAAGTTCCATTAGTGGGGTTTGCCTCATTTTCATAAGGAAACCCCTCTTCTGATTCTGGGTGGAGGTCATTAAGCAGTTGGTCCATTTGGGACACTAGTAGATGAATGAGTGTGGAATGAGAGGCCGTCATCTGGTTCAGCATCAAAACATTCTCTCTTATCTCCTCCAATACTTTGTCATGTTCTTCGACTTTGTGTAGAATGAGTAAGAGGACCTATTCAAGTTGCCCACCCTCTTGCTTCTTCAACCATTATTCTATTTTCAGGGCCAAGACCCTGGTAGAAATATTCCAGAAGCATCTTATATGGAATTCCATGAGTTGGGCATTATTGCAATAGGGTCTTAAACCTTTGCCACAACTCATAAATGGACTCACCCTCCAATTGTATGAAATTTAGGATGTTATCCCTAAGAATCATCAATCTCGAAGGAGGGTGATCCATTGGGTCACTGTTGCTACCAAATATGCTCCAACATTCTACTCAAAACAGCAACACACAAACCAAAACTAAAAATTAAGTAAGTTCAACTATAATTAACAAGAGCAAACTCCAACTTAACTAAAAATTCTCAAGTAACAACACTCCCTGGTAGCGGCGCCATTTTGATTTCACGTATCAGGACACTTCATCCAATACTAAGTGTCAACGATCGTTAGTCAGTAATATAACCCAACTAAGTGAGGTGGGGTCGAATCCCACAGGGAGTGGTACGTATTTGAGAATCAATAGAAAAGCATGAATGTGTTCAAGTAAATCATATGTAAAAACATTTACGAATAAAAGCATGGTTCAAGTTTCGGGTGACACAAGTGTCAACTAACAGGGAATTTGGGTTCAACTATCAGCTACAACAACAAATAACACAAAAATATCATATATAGATACGGGTTCTTGGGATGTGATTGGATTATGGGCTAAAGTAGAGAAATGGGTGATTGCAATCAATAGTGAATAGCTATAAATCAGTGAATAAGCTAGACTTTAGAGGGGATAAACTTTCTCTCGAACAATTTACCCCGAATCAAATTGGTTTCTCTCGAACACAAATAAGACATAATTAAGAACAACCTATGCTTTAGTCCATTCACTCTCTTGAGCTGAATGTGTGGAAAAGGGTTTAGGACTCATTCTCTCGAGCTGAACCCATGACAACCCAATACCCACAGACCATCAAATCAGTAATCTTGGTTTTAAAACCTCTATCTCGAGCAAGCCAAAAACACAAAGGTAGAGTTGCATTTGCAACTACAACCCTTTAGATTAAGCCATAATTACTCTATGAAATCACTTTTAAACAGCATTTACACGATCAATTAACAATACCCAGCAGCTAAATCGTTACCAAATTATATTTCCATTAACTTGGTACGATTAATTTTGTCTTTACAAAGGTCTAAGATGAAGAATCTTCAACACCCACTTCCAATTTTTCAGAAATAGAAATCTTCAAATCTTCAAATCTAAGGAAAATATTGTCTCCAAACTCGGTTCTAAGCTCTCTAACTTGAAAACTGAACAATAATGAAAAGTAGATAAAAATCTGATAAAGACCCGCTCCTAAACTAAAAATTCAAACATGTATTTATAGTCTCCCAAAATGTGCTGTGAAGGACCATTCGATGCAATAAGTCAGGATAGCCGATCCACTCGGCGATCCACCATTTGGTCAGTTCTATCGCCTTTTTGCTTTGCCCTTCAGCAATTTCAAGTTATGTAACTTTGGGAGATATAACACTACATCACAGAACCATTCGGCGACTCGGTGACTGCTTCTTTCTATTGCCGACTTGATTTTCTCCTTCAGGTCTTGGCACACTAGAACATTTGGCGAGACCATGGCCATTCAGCGACTCGCCCAATGGTTTAGGCAATCCTCAGGCCTTCTTTTCTTCATTCTTTCAACTACCTTGTTCCTCTTTGCTCATTTGTATCCGTGCTTTTCCTCAATCCAAAATACTTGAAAATCTAGGATTTACACCAGTTATTAGCACAAAATATGCATTTGAGGACACTAAATCTATTAAAATAAAGCCGTAAATGATTCCAAATCGTGGACTCATCAAAGCCTTATAAAATGGACATTTAAAATCAATTAAAGATATATCGTGCAAAAGTATGAACCAAATCTAAATATAAATAATGTTAATAATAATAAAAATATTTAAAACTTCTGAATATTCAAGACTAAACTAACTCACTAACTTTATCTATCTATGAAGCCTCTACTAACTGAAGATAAGAGCCCCTAACTATTCTACTGACAATGATTGAAAAAACAAATAAACTGAACAACTAAATTGGAGCCCTCTAGAAGTGAGGAGGAATTCACCGACTGTTGATTGAGAGAGTGTCACGATGCAAGGTATACCATAGGCGTAACATGGCGTGTACAACCCCAAAAGGCCTTAAATATGCCTCTTATCATACATCATACAATATAATTGGGATATAAAGAATTCAAAGAAACAATCTTATATTATAAAAGAGTTTGACAAAAGTGAAAGTCTAACATAAATCTTAATAAGCCATCTACTAATCAAAAGAACTGGTTGGGACATAACCCATAAACCAAGTACAAATGTATGAAAATTGAAATGACATAAAAGTTATAATAGTGTCTCGGTCCTCAAAACATGAGGACTCATCGATCCTTGAGTGTCAAAAGATCAACTAGCCACAAGTGTAAGAGGCATGAACGGCAGAACCTACATTAGTGAAACATTGTAGGTACAAGTACGCATTAGTGCATGGAATGTACGCATTAGTACATGGAATGTACTAAGTATGATATCAATGCATCAGAGTTATAAAATCATGCTAAAAAGAATTTTACATGACCTACAATGACCAAGCAGAAGAGAAAGGTAATGACTTGTGCTTCTAGACAGTTGAAGACCCTGAGAAGAACTACCCTACTCATGACTTGGAGTTGGCAGCTATCATTTTTATGCTTAAGTTGTGACATCACTACTTGTGTGAGGTGCATTGCGAGGTATTTGATACGCTCAAATTACACCTCCCTAAAGAAGCATAAGCGATCGTTATCAAGTAAAGAACCCAACTTGTAGGTTGAGGTCGATCCCACGAGGAAAATGGTTTAGACTTTACTTTAACCCACGATTATATTCAATTAGTCAAAGTA